>REGO01000176.1:3594220-3618177 GCA_010120015.1 Rhombomys opimus
GTGGCATGCAAAGAGACTGTTTAGTGAGGGAAAGGGACACAAGAGTAATTGGTTTATAACCAACTTTGTGGAAATTAAGAGTTTGACTTGTGGCCCTTGTGTATCTCCATGGTATGAATACCCCCACTGGGCCAATTTCAAGCTAAGTATTTGAGGCCACTGCACATGGCATTGGGAAGAGATTAATGATAACAGCCCCAGCTGGTGCCTGCATGTCAGAGGGTCAGCCCAGTGGCCTATCCACAGAGCCAGACTGTTGTTTCCAGGGTTTGCAACAGGAGTAGCTTAATGTTGCTGTACCTTGTTATTCATCTGAGCAGAACCCTGGCTGGGCTGAGCAGCTTTTAGGAAGCTGATAGCCAGGAGTAAGTATTGAGCTATGCTGAGGCTGTTGACAATAGAAAGCTGATAAAGTGAATTCCCGATAGACCCATTGCCTCAGCATTTTACTGTTCTATCTCTTTGCAGACGAGGGCCATTGTTTTACTGATCTTGTGTTCTGGAGAAGTGGTGCCACCAGGGCCTTGCTCCAGGCTCAGAGCATTTGGAGTAGCTGCACTGATCCAGGTTTCCAGGCCAGGAGGAAAAGCTGGGCCTCTGTGTTCTTAGAGACAATCGCCTAAGTTGTCTTCCTCCTATTTGCCTGGAATTGTTGGTAGAGCCCAGAGACACATCCGTATGTCTCTCCCCAGCCCTTCTGAGTCCAGGGCCAGGCTCCTTCCACTGCAATGAAGTCTGCAGCCCCACGCACATGCGTGTTCTGCCCATAGCTGCAGAACAGATCCGCTTGTCTGGCTATGACTTTCAGAAGACTGCCATAGCATCCAGCAGCAATAATGACCCTCTGGGGTCACCTCTGAAAGCAGAACCTCCTCTCCCCTCTTTCCACGCAGGTACCTCTTTTTCTGCCATCACCACTAGGGTTGTGCTAGCCCCTTATCTCCTGTCGACTGGCTGATCACGAGGCTTCTGGTCAGTCCAACGACTAATAGCCCTGAGGGCTCTCATTGCAATGAAGAGACCTAGACTTGTGAGCTCACACTTCTTAAACTAACTACTCAAACTCTGAACTCCAAATATTCTCACCTAAAAGAGACTAATCTTAGGATGCTCACACAGGGATGCTACAGGAAGTTTAGCATCCGTGAAAGTCCTCTGTAAAGAATGATTTTGAAATTTAAGGAAGGTTTCCACTTCATCAATGTCCCCTTTGTGCATTTCTGTTAACTTTCATTCCTCAGGCAAATTTCCTCAAAGCCTCATGGTCCGATTTGCTCTGGGGAGCTGCATCTCAAGGGAATATCCATTCATTCATCACAGCAGTCCCATGTACAAATCTCAGACTTTGTGAGGAATCCCGTAAGAGGACTGATAAGGGAGATGGTGTGAAGTGATGGCCATTGTGTGTCCTTGCTGTAAATCAGGGGGAGTGTGCTGTCTGAAGCTTACTTGGCTCTAGGCATATTTTATTTGAGCTGGGAGTTTCATTTTATTAGCAAATGACTCATTATGGCCACAGCTGGGGAAATGGAGCAGACTTTCAGTTTTCACAGGGGCTTCTTTCCTTGTGGCTTAGAAGAGTAGCCAAGGGAAAAGAGTTGCCCAAACCACTGAAATTTAAGGTCATTCTGGGAGAACAGAGCCTCAGACCATGGTGGAGACTGAAGGAAAAGATTCCCATTAAAACTGTATTGATTATTAATTAATTAATCAATAGCTGTTTGGAATCTCTCCCTCTTTAAATTGCAGCTAATAAAATAATATCTTAACGTATGTTTAGCTGTCCAAGGATCAAAATGCTTCATTCTGGAGACATCTGAGCCTTGAGAGACAGTGAGGCACATTCCCATTATGGATTCTGAAAAGGCCCTGGACAGCAAGGGTACCAGTCCAAGGACTCTGAATCTTGAGAGACTTAAATCCATGACATAAGTAGATTCTATCTGTGGCGTGATCTTGGCTTGGTCCTGCTTTCTGGACAACTATGGCTTCTGCTGCTTTGACAACTTCCCCATAGATTCCAGGAGTTTCTCTCTATCCTCCCAATAAGTTCTTTTATTATTTTTAGTTGTATCTTGAAAAATTGTCATTGTATGTGATTATCAAGTACAGAGGGATGTCATATGTACACATGTAATTACCTCAATTTATCTGTCACCGTCAATATTATTACTTATTCCTCCTGTTTTACTGTAACACTTATTCCAACTATTTTACCATTGGTCAACATCTTTCCATTCCTTCTACTCCCTAACTTCTGGTAACTACCATCTAGGAGCTCGGCCTTTTCAGATTTCAAATGTAAGCAAAGACGTGTGATGCTTGTCTTCCTAGGCCTGAGGAGCTTTGTTTAGTGCTGCTCTTCAGTTGCTTGCTGCAAACGCCAGGGTTTTTCCTTACCCCAGCTGAATCTCATTCCAGTGTGTGTGTCTACAGTCCAGCATTTTCTTGACCCTTTCCTGAGTTTGACACACACTTAGATTACATCTGTGACTTAATTTCTTGTGAACAATGCTTCAGTAAATATGGCATGCAGATACCTCTTCTTCTGAATTTGTGTGCACAGAAAACCTGCTCTTTAGGCTTTAAACTGATAAGGTAAGCTTATCAGTTATACTTTGTTATTGTACCTTGCTTTGCTGAGTTATTATGGCATACAACTTTTAGAAGCAATTCCTAAAAAGGACTGTGCAAGCATAAGGCTCTGAGTTGAGCCCCAGCACCATGTAAAAACACCAGCTGTAGAGATTCATGCCTCTAATGCTAGCACTGTGGAGTCAAAAACAGGAGGATCCCAGAGATCTGAGGTCAGCCAGTGAGAACTGATGAGCTCCAGATTTAATGAGACACCCTTTCTCAAAAAGTAAGACGGACATTGATCAAGGAAGTAACCTGAAATCAACCTTGGTCTCTACATGCCACACATGCACACAAATGTGAATACTCATACATGCACACACACACACACACACACACACACACACACACACACACGGAATAATTCTTTCATAGCCTGAGTTTATTGGAGTTAAAACTTCCCGTAAATTGCCTCTGTGAATTCCCACCACCACTCACTTCTTTGAAGTGACACGGCAACTTCAACAAGCACTTTTGATCTTGGCTCACATACTGTTCTCTTGGCCAAAAAAAAAAAAAAAAAAAAAAACCCTGCTTCAACTTGGGCTGATTTTTTTCTCCAACTGGATTCTAAATACAGAAGAGACAGCCACCTAAATGACATTTTTGACATGTGTGGTAGGTGGCTAATAATCTCTCTATAAATTTAGAATGTTATTTTCTTCCAAATTAAAAATATATCTTACCTACTCCTAGAGCCACTCAGTACAAAGGTTTGTGACTGTCTCGGAACTCCCTGTAAGCCCTGAGAGGCAGTGATGGTAACTAATAAAATTTACTTCTATTCATGTCAATCATCAGCTAGTATTTATAGAGCACTTACAAGGGCCATGCACTTTTAGTACATGGAAGATGGCATGTGGGTGTCTGGGAGAATGAAGGGAAGAGGGATGCCACTTTTCTAGGAGAAACACACACATCTTCTTTCATGCATTCTGCAGGAGGAAGCATGAGGCAGCTTGAGCTGCATGTAAGCATGGTTCAAAATTTCTTTGTGACTCCAGTGAAACAGTCGATACTTCTCAGATACCTCCAAATGCAAGTTCTATATCAAATGCTTAGTGTTCAGCCTTGAGGCCAAGAAGGTGGATTTTGAGATAATTTTGGCCAATTTCCTTCACTCCACCTACAACCAAAGCCAAGTCTTCACATGTTTTGTGAGTTGCAAAATGCATGTGCTCTATGACAGTCTGTAGCTTTTCCAGCCACAGAAACCTAAAACTGAAACCTTAGACAGGCTGGAAATAGAAGCGTCTGGGAGGAAACTGTATCAACCCATGGGGCCCAATTTTCCTATCTGGTGGTTGTAAAAGGGGAACTTTGCAAAGTAGTTTTCCTGGCTTAGATTTACCTACGTAATTTCATGTAGTCATTTTCATGACGGGGAAAAGGGATGGGTTTGGTAGTGCCAGGACTGTTTATGTTTGAAAAGGGATACATATTGGTCAGTTTGCCATGACTGTAGCAAATGCCTGAGGTACTCACACAAAAAAATAAAGTTTAATTTTGGCTCAGGCTCTGGAGGTTCCAGCTCATGTGTGATTGATCCCACCGTGTTTGGGCCCATGATGGAGCGGTAGCTCATGAGGTAGCGCTAACCCCGCTCATTTTATGGCAAGTGAGATAACAAAGAAGGAAAGAGGGGGCAGGAGCCCTATCATCCCATCAGGAGGATGCCTTCAGTGACTCAAAGAGCTTGCAGAAGGTCCCATCTCTGAAAGGCTTCATCATTTCCCTGCAGTGCTATTCTGGAGAGCAAACTTTTAATTCATGGGTCTTTGGAGCAATTAGTCAAAACCCAAACTAATAGTTGGAGGACCAGGAATGGAGAGTCAGAGCCCAAGGAATTTAAACAGAAAAATGATATGTGAGGGAGAGAATCTGCGAGGATGCATTTAGAGAACAGAGATGAGGCTAGGTTTACGTCAAGAGTTAGAGGCCTTGCTTAAAGGCCAGAACACCATCTGATAGTTGATTTAGCAAAGAAACTTCGCTGATGATATAAGTATACTCTGTGATAAAGAAGAGAAGGTTATCAATTTCAAGATTAATTTCTCTAGGCTGAAGGAGGTGCTGTACTCCTGTAACCTCAGCATTTGAGAAGCTGAGGTGTCATAAACTGTAGTTTAAAGCCATCCTGGGCTACAGAACACCAACAAACCCTTCTGGTGAGCTCTTCCTGTTAGGGTTAGCATCATTGTTAATAACGCACCCAGCTGTACTTAGCCAGCTGGAGTATGAAGGTAGTAATGATGCTTTACTTCCAGAGCAACTGGCAGCACTCTAAGTGGACAGAGGTGTGCTGTGTCAGACTCTCTAGAGGCCAGGATCAGACTGCTTTTCTCCTCATTCCACTATTAAGAGCAATGGTTTGTTGGTTTGTGCTTCGTGTGTAGGCGTGGTGGTGAGAAATAGTAGGATTGGATATTTTCCAAAATCTGCAACATCTGGTTACCCACCAGAACTTTTAATTTAAATAATTTAGTTACAAAAATGGAGCATGGGGTGAGAGAACAGCTCTGGTGACCCATGTGGATACCACAATATTTAGTGGAAGAAATGCTTCTCTTTTATCCTCTGTAAATTGAAGAAGGAAACAAAACAAAACACTGAAAGTAATTGAGGTAAAAATGCTCTTACTGTGTTCCTGGAGCCATACAAAGTCTCAAACAGCAGAGAGAAGATTGTGCAGTTGAGCACAAGAGTCCCTTGAGAACAGCCCACTTAGGCCAGTGACAAGTGCAGGTCAGAGAGAAGCAACAGGAGCAGAAGAGGTTGCCACACAACTGCTGCCCTTTCTGGAGTCACCCTGATGAACAATTTCTTGTATGCCGATCAAGGTGGAACATCAGAGGACGGAAAAACTCACCCGTTGGGATGCTGCTTCTGCTTTCTGCTTCTCGCTAGTTTCGGGGCTGTATTATCCACTTGTTTCCTTGGTCCTTGGTTTTCTAATCTTTAAAGAGCTAGTTAGTGAGGAACTGCATGAGATAAAGTAGATGAGGTATTTGAAGCAGCATTTGCCACACACAGAGTTTAATACAATATGAGAAATGGTGGTTATGGAGACCTTGAAGTTGGCTCTACAAGCTCTCAGCACAAAGGAGATTTATTTGCTCCAGAGGGACAAAGGGCAGGGAATAAGAGACAAAGACAAGAGATGGAGGACAAGAAAGAAGAGGAAGGGAACAAAGGAGAGGGAAAAGGGATATTTGTCCAGAGGAGGACAAAGAACTTCCTCTGGACTGGAAGAAGACAGATGTGGCACACAGGAAAATGGCAGTTTATAAAGGGACAAGGGGAAACCCCATGTTAGGATGAGGTGTTTGATTTAAATTGGGCATGTTAAGTAGGTGAGCCAAAGGGGGCTTCTTTTTTTTTTTTTTTTTTTTTTGCTTGACTGCTGGACTTCAATACTTTGATAGTTGGACCTTGATAGTCAGCCTCAGGAAGAGGAAATGGGAGGAAGGGAAAGGCCTGCCGGAGCTATGTTTGCCATGCTCGAGTCTACTCGAGCCCCTTCAGTCATCACCCTTGGTAAGAAGGCTTGAGAAGACAGGGTCTTGCCTTCCTTTCAGCCCTGGGTATA
This sequence comes from Rhombomys opimus, assembly GCA_010120015.1. Classification (NCBI taxonomy): domain Eukaryota; kingdom Metazoa; phylum Chordata; class Mammalia; order Rodentia; family Muridae; genus Rhombomys; species Rhombomys opimus. The sequence continues at coordinate 3,600,447 of REGO01000176.1, forward strand.
ACAAACCCTGTCTCCATGGAGAGGACCACTACTGTCCATGCTTCTACGTATGTTTTCTCAGCTCTGCAGGAAGCGTGTAAACCTTATGGCTTTGTGTTCCTCAAACCATAACCAGCACATAGCACATACTCAAATGAGAGTTCCTGCTACCCCTTAGGTTCTCTGCTGGCTGACTGAAAATGAATGGTGATGGGGAGGATGGAAACCAGAGACCTTTCTTAACGAAGAGAATGTTCCAATTCAGCATCTTTTTCTTGTTTTGACTTTACAGCAAGTAAGAGAGCAGACACACCGGGTTTTATTTAAGCATCGTTGATTGACTTAACAAACCAGGTCTGGGCTGTGTGTGCTTTCAGAGAGCAAGGCGGAAAAACTACCCGAGTTAGGGGTGACTAAGAAAAAGAGGTCCCATCTTGCTGAAACATGGTGTGGTTTCCCATCACCTGTCACCTATTTGAGAGGACGGAGTTCCTCACCTCCCACACATGTACTTGAGCCTACAGTTTGCGTGTGTGTGTGGGAGCTATGGTGTCTCACTATACTTCATTTTTTTTTTTTTTTTTACCCAACTTTAACTTGCTTCGTAGATTTTCTTCTCTGTCATAAAAACTCCCTTCATTTGCAAACTTATCCACCGAGCTCACAGAAGGGTGCTTCAGGATTCTGTTTCTAAAGGGAACAACCAATGGTTTGACCAAAGCCTGGAAAATATGGCTGCTTCACAGTCCAGTAAAGCCAGTGTTTCCTAGTGCCAGGGCCCTGTCCTGAGGGCATGCTCTGACACTCATTTTGTGGTAAGGGGCCGGTTGTTCACAACCCTTGTTGGAGCCAGTTGTTTTTACTTCTCCTTGGGAACATGGGGAATACATAAGCACTGGTAGACCTTCTGGATGGCCAGCAGTAAAATAGAGCTCTGAACATAGTGAACTTTTAGCAATGCTGTAAAGAACAGCACCATCAGCATCTCAGGTTAAAGAAAATCCTCCTTTCACTGGAGTTAATTATCTACTACATACATGTAGTGTGATGGAGTTAGTAAGATGGCTTAGTGAGTAAAAGTGCTTCCCGCTTGAGACTCAAGCTCCATCCTGAGGACCCATGGTGACAACGTTTTCAGAACAGATATAAATTACATTTGCTATACAAGCAGCCTTAGGACTGGAGTCACTGAATCAACAGGTTTGAATTGTGAGGCCTGATATATCTCCTTACGTTTTTTTAATGAAGAAGAGAAAGGAAGCGAGGAGGGAGAGAAGGAGAGGAAATGAGAGATCTGAACTTCGAACTTGTCTGGTGGCACTGACTGAAAGGACAAAAGTTTCTGTCGGACCCTCCAGCCTCTCTCAGGTGATTCCTTCCTGAGCTCAGCTTCCCCAGGCCATTGACAATAGCTGTCCTGAGCCAGCAGTAATGTTCTTCCTCCTCTCTCCTAGTGAATCCCTCAGCATTCCCAAACCCCTGGAAGTCACGTCTGGAATGTAACTTCTGTAGATGCAAAAGCTTCAAAGGCTTTGAAGCAATTTGGAAAAACTGTTTTCTGCCACGTGGTGGGATAATTGTGATTTTACATAGCCACTGAGAAAGCATAAGAATCTCTAATTCTTTGCCTATGGAAACCATATTGGTACAGAGGTTTCCTGGAATGGCCCTCTTTAGGCTATTCTTTTAATGAACTCGCATCGATCTTATCAGCTGTCTGATGAATATAGAGTTTGTAGGTAGAATGTCAATTAAACCATGATGTTATAAACAGCAGTGTGATGTGGGAGCAGCCGCAAAGGTAAGTGTCCATCAGAGGTTGGGTTTCAGTTCTGGGTAACTGTCTGTTTTGAGAAAGTCTTTGCATGTTGTGGTGCTGGGGATGGGATCCAGAGCCTTGCACACTATAAACCAGCTCTTTACTACTGTGTGACAACTATAGCCCAAAAAGTAATGTGTAAAGGCTACCATAGGCCTTGTGACCATGTTAATGGTCTGGGCTTTGACCCTAAGCTTGAAAATAGTGTCCTATGTCAAAGCCAAGTGAGAATCTCCACCAGGAAACTGCCTTTGAGTTCTATTTAAAAAAATTATTTTATTCACTTTACATCCTGGCTGCAGCCTCCCTTCCTTTCCTCCCCAGCTCTCCTTTCTTCTCCTCAGAGAAGGGAGAGGTTCTCCATGTGCCCTGGCATGTTAAGGTGCTACAAAACTAGGTGTATCCCAGTCGTGGCAACCTGGTTATTACGGGATCCAAAGAGAGGCATCAGAATTAGAGAAGGCCCTCGATCCAGTTGTTGGGGGATTCACATGGAGGCCAAGCTGCACATCTGCTACATATGTGCAGGGCGCCTAGGACCAGTCCATACACATTCTTTGGCTGGTGGTTCAGTCTCTGTGAGCCCCCATGGGCCCAGGTTAGTTGACTCTGTAGGTCTTCTTGCGGAGTCCTTGACCCCTCTGGCTCCCTCAATCATTCCCCCAACTCTTCCGTAGGACTTGATGAGCTTTGTCCAATGTCTGGCTGTGGGTCTCCGCATCTGTGTCTATTAGCTGCTGGATGAAGCCTCTCAGAGGAGTTATGCTCTGCTCCTGTCTATAAGCATAGCAGAGTAATGATAGTGTCAGGGATTTCATGTAAGCTAGAAAGATCTCTGATACACTTGGCCCATTTTCCCTAGGTGTCACTGTAGGTGTTACTTCTTAATCATAAAGGGAGGGGGGAGTTAGGCTTCAGAAGGAAAGGACAGCCTCGTTGTTCAGTAAACCAGCTCACCAAACCAACCCCTGGGCAATAGCAACAAAACACAAACTAACTCAAACCAAAGAAAATAACAACAAATTTAGCCTCTGAAGGGTCCTTTCCAGATGGGCAGTTACCTCCTGCAGCATGCTCGCTGCCAGGTGATTCTCATGATGCTCAAAGAGAGCTGCAATGGGGGGGGGGCACCCAGCAAGTCCTCCACCAGTATGAGGGCCCAGGCAGTGTGACAGCATACAAAGGAAGCACAGATCCCTGCAGCCTCTTTCTCTCTCTGCCGATGTTTCTGGTACTGAAGGAGAGGACAGGCTGGGATTAAAAGATGCAGAAGGAGCACAGTGTGTGCAGGGCCTCACCAAAGTGCAAAGGCAGCCCAGGAGAACAAGCACCCCAGTGAGGGTGGTGCACATTCAGATCCCCTCTTGGTGCCCCACACCCCTCTTCTCCCTTTGCCACTGGAGACAATGTTTGATCAACCGTGAATTTGCCAAGAATGAGGGACAGGAGGGGACTGTGTAGGAGATAATGCATGGAAAGGCATTCCTGGGGATGTTCCTATCACCAATCAGCTGGACACAATGTCTGTGTTGATTGCTGATCGATCCCCAGAGCCCGAGGTTTGGACCTTTATAAGCCAAGGGAGAAGAGCTTGGTTTATTAATCCAGCTCAAGACCTGAGCCAGAAGATCTCCCAGCACCTTCCTTCATCTGACTCTGGTTCTCCTCTGACTTCTGACCTGGAAGAGACTCCATCACTGTCAAATTACCGAATTTATCCAGAAGAAAGCATTTTAGGTCTTTGCTTTTTACGTCAAACGTCACAATCCTGACAGTACTACAGCCAACAGTGCCTTTAGGTTTGGCCCATGTGTGAATACTTCGTACAGGAGTTTGGAAGACTGCGCGTCATCTGATGATTTCGTGGCACCCTTGGAACCCACATTTTGCCACTAATTGTTACTGTCTAAATATTTGTGGATTCTGCCAATATCATCAGCTCTCTCCTATCCCACACGAACAGTGTACCTTCCGAAGCCCCTTTCTTTTCTCTGGATCCCTGCATTCTAGATTCTTTACAGGCAGCAGCGGTAGCTTTGTGGTTCGTAGGAGAGTTGTAGTGTGCATGGCTTTGTTGCTTTATACTTTCAACATCGTGCTCTGGCCTCAGGATAATAAAACTACTTATGACCAAGGCGACTCTGTCTTATCTATTAGCTTCATTGTTCCTCTACTTCCGTATTTTTTAGTCCACTTCTCATGCTTTTCATATACTATTTTGGGCATTTTCCCACTGTCTAGAATGTCGTCTCTCCCCTTTTCTCTCCCCCTCCCTCTAATCTTTGTGATGAGAAAGTAAAGGGTTCGTGGAACCTGACTGTAACTTCAAGGTCTGTCTCCTCCAGCCTCACCACCCAGCTGGTGCAAATCACCCTCTTGTTTTATGGTCTCTGAGAAACACGATTTCTTTGGGAATTATATCATGTTGGCAATTCTACATGTTTCTAGCATTTCACCTGACTGTAAACTCCATGGGGACAGAATATTTCTCCAGACAGCCTGGATCTATTGATTGCTTATTGAATGAGTGGTCAGATCCAGTGCACACTAATTTGGGCAGTTAGTGCCAGAAGGAGATCTGCAAAATGTCAGGTAAGTTATGTGTGAGGAAAAGAAAATAATATTCTACGGGTTTTCAAAATTGCTACACTAGATGAGCACATCAAGGATCTTTTCCTTTCCAGTTTTTCTATATTTTCTAGGCAGAAAAATGGCAAAGCATTGAGGAGAGTGATACTTGGGAGAAATGTACTGGATTGGATTTCTCACCACTCTCTTTAGTGAACCATAGCAGAAGCTTTCAGTAGAGGAAGAGAAGCCAACGTTGGAACCAGCTCACTGAGAGGCAGTTGGGAGGCAAAGAAACAGCAGTGAATATACATTACCCTTGGCGTGCTCCTGGGCCAAAATGAACAGGAGAAATAAAACAGCTGATTCAGAAAAGTAGCAGAATCAACAGAAGATGGCTTCGCCGAGTGAAAAACTTTGCAATAAGAATGACAGACAGGACTGGAGGGGATAAAGGGGAAGGCAGAAGGCAGTGGGAAAAGCTCAGGCAGGCTTATGAGCAGGAAAGTGAGGAAGAAGGTAGTGCCAGCATGCACTCTGCAAATATCTTTGAGTTAGTAAGGATCTATGGAAGTAATATATGATGAACAAGACACATCAACAAGATGCGGTGCCTGTGAACACTCTGGTCCCATCTCAAGGGGTCCTGAGCAGCCAGCTGCCAGGCATGCACCCAGAGGCAGGAAAGTGGAGATGTTTATAGGAGGGAATTTGGTCTCAGGCGGTTGGCTTATTATACAAGCTCTCTCTACTTTTCAGATGTGACAACTCATTTTTAAACAAATGCCAAGCCAGGAGCTGGAATTCAGTCCGTTGCTAAACTCCTGATAACATGCATCCACATCTTAATTCTCATCCGGTACTTAGCAGTTCTATGGATACGCAAGCCACAGGTGTAATCCGCCCATTTGATGCATACTGCTCAGTTTCTTTCAGGAGATTCACAGATATTTAGCCATGATCAGAGACAATCCAAAATAGTTCAAAAATACTCAAAAGAAACTCCCAGGCTACACCTTCAGCACCACCATACTATTTTCTGTCTGCTGATGTACCTGTTCATGTGCATGCATTCATATTATGCTACAGGATTATTTTCCTGTCTGTCTGTCTCTCTGTCTGTATGTAGATGACTTTTGTCTTCTTTGAGCAGCACATATAATTTAAAGTGAAGAAGTAGAGATAAAAAGAATTTGGAAGCTTTTGAAAGCTTTTGAAAGGAAAGCCAGGTTGTGTCAAGGAGGGTAGAAGATGGAAAACTGAAGAAGACCTGCAGCTGGAATAGAAAAGGAGCCATCTATCCTTATCCTTGGTTTTTGTTTGACAGCAACAAAGCCCAGAAAGGCTCTTTTTTTTTTTAATTATGTAAATTTCCTGTAACTACCAGATGGGGCTAATTCTCAATCCAGTGTGGTCTCATGCTTCATGGTCGAAGGTGAGAGATATTTCTGTAGCGTCGGTGAGACACGCAGCACTTAAAAGGTTGTTCATATTCTGTGCGGCAAACTCCATGCGAAGGCTGGAAAAGGGGCGGGGCCAATTCAAGTGGGAAGACTGGGAGAGGGGCGGGGAAAACTCAGGTAGGAAGGATGGGAGAGGGCGGAGGAGATGGTTCGGCGACTGAGGTGCTTGTCACAAGATCGTGAAGAGTTGATCCCAGGCGCTACTGTAAAAGCCGCAGTGACACACTCCTGCAACCGTGCTGCTGGGGAGGCAGAGACAGGAGGGTCTTCGGGGCGTGCTGGCCAGTCTAAGCTAACCAGCAAGCTCCAGATTCAATAAGAGAGCCTGGCTCTAGAAATAAGGTGGGTCACACCCACCCTCCCGCTGCCGCGAGCACGCTCAGTCTCCTGGGAGTTGTAGTGGCAACTCGGTCTAGGCTTGAACCATGGCGGTGACCAAAGAGCTCTTACAAATGGACCTGTACGCGCTTCTAGGCATTGAGGAGAAGGCGGCAGACAAAGAGGCGAGGAAGGCATACAGGCAAAAAGCGCTGTCCCGCCACCCAGACAAGAATCCAGAGAACCCTAGAGCAGCTCAACTCTTCTATCAGCTTTCCCAGGCCTTGGAGGTACTGACTGAGGCTGCTGCCAGGGCTGCTTATGACAAGGTGAGGAAAGCCAAGAAGCAGGCAGCAGAGAGGACCCAGAGACTAGACGAGAAAAGGAAGAAAGTGAAGCTTGACCTGGAGGCCCAGGAGCGGCAGGCCCAGGCCCAGGGGAGTGAGGAAGAAGAGGAGAGCCAGAGCACCACAACACTGGAGCAGGAGATTGAACGCCTTCGAGAAGAGGGTTCCCATCAGTTGGAGGAGCAGCAAAGGCTGGTCCAGGAGCAGATCCGCCAGGACTGAGAACAGAGGCTGAGAGGAAGAACAGAAAATATGGAAGGCAAAGGAACCCCAAACTAAAGCTAAAGTGGAAGTGCAAGGAGGAGGATGAATCCCAAGGTGGCTACTCCAGAGATGTCCTCCTGAGGCTCTTACAAAAGTATGGGGAGCTGCTCAACCTGGTGCTGTCCAGAAAGAAGGCAGGCAACGCCGTAGTGGAGTTTGCAACTGTCAGGGCTGCGGAGCTGGCCGTCAGAAATGAAGTGGGCCTGGTGGACAACCCTCTGAAGATTTCCTGGTTGGAGGGACAGCCCCAGGGCATGATGGACCCCAGCCAAGCCGGGCTGTCCAAGGGCTCAGTGCTGTCAGAAAGGGACTGTGAGAGTCTCGTCGCGATGCGCATGCGTCAGGCAGCTGACCGCCAGCAGTTGATCGCCAGCAGCTGATTGCCCAGACGCAGCAGGAAGGTGAGGATCAGTCCACATAGCCCTGGCTCCAGCCTTCCCACTCCGCACTCTTTTCTGAATCATAACATAACCAATAAACTTAAAAAATACATACACACAAAAATACCCAAAAACAAAGAAACAAAAGAAAGAAGGTGGGGAGGTGTTTGAAGAAGACATCTTATGTTGCCTCAGCCTGGCTTTTATACACGTGCACACACGTGTGTGTACACTCACACAGACTCTCACACACACACAGACCACACAAAGAAGGCCTGGAGACTAAAGCAGGAGCAAAAGTGGAGTTGGGGTTTATTACTCTGGTGTCGCTGGCCAGATCCGGCCATCCGAGGCAAGCCCTGCCGTTTCTGCCTCTGGACATATCTCTGAGAGTGATTTTGCCTCTTCTTAGGGCTCCTCAGTGGTGGGAAAAATCCGTCTCCTGGCCTCCTGCTTCAGCTGCTGTTTATTTCCTTAGACAGAGGAGAAGACATCCCTCAGCACTCTGTAAAAAACAAAAACAACAAAACAAAACACTCTGGATAGACTACAAACCACGTGAGGAATTATTTGTAGCAAGAGGGACTACTGTGTTTAATATAAGTATTTGAAATCAGGTTACAAAGGAGCCAAGGAACCACATCTAATCTGGGATATGGAAAGATAAGAGGCTTAGAAGTATTCAAGTATTTTATGTTTGAATGGGAGAAAAGAAAGCTGCAAATTGAAAAAACCCAACTCACAAGTTTTTGACTTCACATCCCAAGAATTTTTTCCCTCTAACTGAAAACAAGATCTGGTAGGAAATTTTGTATTATTTAAATTTTATCACAAATATATATGTATATATATATATACATATATATATATAATTTTAAAATGTATATATTGGGGTTGGAGATCTAGACGGATCAAGGGTTGAGAAGGCCTGAGTGCTGGTGTGAGTTCCAGGTTCAATTCCTGACTGAGAGAGTGACTCGGGAGTGTGAACCCTGTCAGAAGGATGGGTGGAAGCTTTTCCCACAAAGAAAGAAACCGATCTGGTCATAGCCAAAAAGATTCTGGAAGACATTTTTCCTCGGTTTGGTATTCCAAAGGTAATTGGGTCAGACAATGGGCCGGCCTTTGTTGCTCAGGTAAGTCAGGAGGTGGCCAGGTTTCTGGGGCTCGATTGGAAATTTCACTGTGTTTATAGACCCCAAAGTTCAGGACAGGTAGAAAGAATGAATAGAACTCTAAAAGAGACTCTCACCAAATTGACCATGGAGACTGGCAGTGACTGGATGGTGCTCCTTCCTTTGGCCCTTTTTAGAGTCAGAAATACTCCCTCCCTACTGGGCCTGACTCCTTTCGAACTACTATATGGCATTCCTGCTACCCTGACTCTTCTTGGGGACCCCCTTGACATAACTAGTGGTAAGTCTGACTTGTTGTCCAGGGCTGAAAGGACTGCAACTTATTCAGAAAGAAATTTGGAGCAAGGTTGGCAGTGCATATGGGCCTGGGTCCCTGGAGGTGCCCCAGCAATTCCAGGTTGGTGATCTGGTATGTGCGACGACACTGCAGCCAGAATCTGGAACCTCGGTGGAAGGGTCCTTATTACGTCCTGCTCACCACTATACCAACTGCCGTCAAAGTAGAGGGCATCGAAGCTTGGATCCACGCGTCACACATCAAGCCAGCTCTTCATCAACCTGCAGACACCTGGAAAGTCCAAGCCTCCAGCAACCCCGTAAAACTGAAACTCATCAGGGACAATAAACTTTCCGACCAGTACTCGCCTTCGTCAGGGAACGTGTAAGTGCAGTTAAGGTCCTGATGCTCCAGAGACAGTATCAACCTCTCCCTGAGGTTGATCCACAATTTTAGGGTTAAAATTGAGGCGAAAAGAAAAGGGGGGAATGAGGGACCACCCGGGAATGAGAAAAAACAACTGTGATTCTTTGAATTGAAGCCAGGTGCAGAGAGCTCTTGAAGGGCGGGGTGAACGGTTCTGAGAAACAACCAGCTGTAAACTATCTACAACCAGCTGTAAACTATAGAGCAAAGTGATCTGATTTTCAGGTATAAAAACCCTGTGCTTTGCATGTTCAGGGTCGTCTCCTGCTTTTGGAGGGGCGACCCTATCGTGATAGCAATAAAACCTCTTGCTTTTGCATCGAGCTGTGGTTTATGAGAGTTCCTGGGAAGGGCGTGATCCTGAGCAGTGAGACTCCAGGTCTTACAGAACCAGGGGCTAACCAGTTGCCTAAACTGTCTGTCCAGCAAGCCTCTAGAATCCTCTGGTTTGGGCTTCCTGTACTGAGATTACAGGCCTCGCTGCCATGTGCAGCTTTTCTGCTGGGGATTTGAACTCAGGTCTTCCTTGTGTGTGTGGGAGCCAGCAGTTCCCCCACTAGGCTGTCTCCCCAGTCTCCACCATCATTTTTTAAAAGGAAAAAAAACTATATTCCAAGAGACAAAAGCTTATCCACGGCTGCCGAGTGGCCTTGTTTTAACCTTGTTTTACACTGTGTCTAATCCATATGGTCTGAAGGAGGTCTCTCATTCTTCCAAGTTTTGTGCATTGATTTGCTTTCATAACAGTTGCACTATCCTAAATCCTAAATCCTAAATGGACTGGTAAGTGACAGTTGGGGACAGGCATTTCCTAGCCTGGATACTTAAAGTAAGTTTGCATATCTATTTTTCAGTAAAAAGTAGGTTGTCCCACACAGCCACACACATTTGATTCTAGAAAAATTCCTTGCTGATACACATTTTTACTAGAAGTCTTTCTATAGGAAGAATCCTATTATCCTTGCATCATCAAACTGCAGCTGGGTTTTCCACTTTAATCACAAGTGGAGGCTCTGTGAAACTTGACAAGTAGATCCTGGCATCAAACAAATGCGTGGGATGAGAGAGGCCTCGGGGGAAATACTGAGGAACCCAAGTTTCTACCCTCCAAGCCTTTTCTTCCTTGGAGGATTTGTTGCTGCTCTCCATCTCTCTGTGTAGCAGCAATTTCATCTGCTCACTTCCCTAGTAGTTTGCATTCCCGTAAAGCAGTGGTTCTCAACCTCCCTAATGCTGCAACCCTTCAGCACGAGTGTTCCTTATTTGTGGTGACCCCCCCCACCATAAAATTATCTTCGTTGCTACTTCAAAACTGCAGTTTTGCTGCTGTTAGGAATCTGTGTTTTCCAATGGTCGTAGGCCACCCCAGTGAAAGGGTTACTTAACCCCCAGAGAGGTCACGACCCACAGGTTGAGGACTGCTGCCTTAGGTCAAGCCTAACTGCTTCCTTCCATTAAGGCTTCTCTTGCATGTCTGCAACATGCAACAGAACTTGGGAGCTGCCCTGATGGGCACACACAGTTATTCAGCTGCTCTTTCCTTCTAGATTATGTCTTTTGAGGGCGAAATCCATTGTGTTTTAGACTTAGCAGATTTTCAGACAACTCAGATTTTTGCAGAAGGTGCAGAAAAGAGCAATTAATTCTGGATCCTCCATGGTTGGAAGACCCAAAGCACTTTAACTACATCGGCATCTGAGTTAGCCCAGCCAGTGCTATTTCTCTTGATATGAACACCTAACAAGCTCAGATCGCTAAACAGTGAGTGAACAAGCCCATTGCATACAGAATAATGAAATCTAAACACTAGTATTATCGCTGCTGTGCCTGAGAAGGGAGAAGCAGGGCGTATGTCTTTGCGGTACCACCTGCCTGGGTGTAAATTGTGCTTCTTCATTGAAGTGGCAGCCCATACATGTCTAAGAACATAATCTTCGTTTTTGCAAACCAACTCTTACCCGTATGCTCATGTTTAGATGATAACAGGAGAGAGTGAAGCCGGTCTGCACTGTGAGAGCCTGGCCCTCCAGCCCTCCATTCAGCTTCTGCACTCTCTGCAAGACGATTGAGCCACAGCACATGGAAGTGCTTAAAGACTCCAGCCAGTCTCGGTGAAAATCCCTGGAAAATATGCTTGCACAGCAGCACCGGCCTAGGAAAACCCCCACATGGGCTCCCCGAGGTCTGTGCATGTTTATGTTCCGCTGCCCGGACCTCCGGCCCCCACACCTCGGGAATGGGGAACTTGGTCCGCAGAGGATTGCACCACAGCCACACAAGACACAGCTTTTCCACTTTCGCTGCTTCTCCACCCGGCTCCTTTCTGCCTGGGATCTGCTTCAGCACGCCTCTTAGGGCACAATACAATTTTGAGCGGTAGGGAGTTATATGCTGTGATCGAGTTTGTGAGTTACAGCCAGCCTACCCGGATTCCGGTCCCAATCCAGCCTCTGCCAGAATGTAGGGCCCCAGGAGTTAATCTCATTTTGTGATAAAGGGACAATGACAGATTCGGTGAATAAGACAACGACCCGTTTATAATGGAGCCAGGTGGAGAGCAAAGGGTAGGCACACGTCATCTGGTACTCAGTCTCTCTGCTTGTCTGTGGCAGAGTGACTCTCCAGGTTCAGTCCTTTGCTTCCAAGTCGATGGCCTTCTGAGTAGACCTTGTGGCTTTCAGTCAAGCCTGTGTGGTCACACCTTACTCCTCCGCAAGTGTCAGTTTGTGCTAAACTGCAGGACACCTTGGTGCAGGCGCCTGCCTTCTGCTCTCCCTTACCCCCCTCCCTCCCTTCCCAGCGCTCTTAGCCATTGATGTCAGCCTCCTCAAAGATTCTAGAAATGCCAGCATTTGTTTAATCTAGTTCTTCCAAAAGATGATTAGCTCTTTTGTCTCTGGCAGTTCATTTAGCCTGACCTCGTTGCTTGTGCCAGGAAAACCCAGACTTGAGTTTTTTGGTTTTTTTGTTTTGTTTTGTTTTTCCATCAGTGCAAAACAACTGGCAACCTTATTACCATGACTGAGTGCAAAGTGAAAGTGTGGGCCCTTTCAGGGACCCTCTCATGCTCCTAACACTGGTGCCGAGAGCAAATGTCAGCGCTTACGTCATCACCCAGGTGAGATGTTTGATTTTACACATTGAACTTTTGCTTATATGTAATAACTGGAGAGACAGAAGCCACCCATTTCCTAAGGATGCTTGTGTATTTCTTCTAGAGAAAATAATTGCAAGTGAAAGACAAGAGGGTCCGTCTATTGATCTGCAGAGACTAGAGATCCTACCACACAGCAGATTGCTGTAGACTGGAGAAGGAGATAAACTCAAATCTCTCCCTTGGGTTTCCCTACTAACACACACTTCATTTAGTAAACATGGCAGAATCATGTCTTTCAGCTGTTGTCAGCCTCGTAAAGTGCATCTCTCTTCCTAGATGTGAGGAAAGCTAATTGTTCGTTTAACAGTACTTGTAAATAACCTCTCCTAGGAACCCAGCTCACTTTTCTATTGTCTTAATGGGAATAGCCCCAGGAGCAGAGGTGGAGATGAACTTATCTTTTTAAAGATGAGCACATTTATTTGTATTTTATGGGTGTTAGGTTTGCTTCTCCCTGTGTACCACACACGTCAGTTCCCGAGGAAGCCGGAAGAAGGTGTCAGATCCCCTGGGATTGGACTTACACACAGTTTTGATCTACGATGTGGGACTAAGACTTGCTCTTCCAGGTCCTCTGGAGGAGCAGCGGGTTCAGGGACCTATCACTTCAGCCCTCCAAGACTTTATTGCTGAGAGATGAAGGAAAGCAAGGGAGGGAAAGGGCCAGTGAAAGATGCATCAAACTACTGGTCTTGCAGGAAACCTGAGCTACAGTGTAAAATGTTACGTGAAATTCTCTTCCCGGAGTGCTCAGGAGGGTGGGGCGTGTATGTCCCAACCCTCATCAGTCACCAGTTTGAGAGCTCTGTAGAGGAGAGGGAAGGCTCAATGCTCTCTCTCTGTGCACTCTGGAATGGTAAGGAGCAAGAAACACAGCCAGATAGCTTCTGCACTATAAAATCTAAAAGATACATCAAAGCAGGCAACACAGGGTCCAGCATCGGCATTATTAATTATAAGATGGGCTTGGGTAAGCTAATGCCCAAATTTCAGATTCCTATCTACAAAGCAGAAATTGAACCCTCAGAGTTAATAGGATCATTAGAAATGTACAAAGTAATAAACATAGTGCCTGGTCCATGGCAGGCACAACTGAGAGCCACCCTCACACAGGTCGCTCTCCCATTAAATTATTTTATCTTTTAAATTCATTCTTCTGAAACACAAATATTCAGAGCACTTACTTGCAGATTGAACTAGAATGCAGATTAGTTCCAAGTAGCTGGGCTGGGCATGAGAAATGTCTCTTTCTGATTAGCTCCTAGGTAACAGGGATGCTTGTTGGCCCGTGGTCCATACTTTGTGCAATGACATTTTAAACCATTTTAGATTTGTCTTCAGCCAGTATGGACAATAAATCAGAAAACATTTTCCCTAGATCTGTTGGACCTAATCATAGCAGAAAAAAAAAAAAAATTCAGCGTATCTATGAGAGCTGTTAGCCGTATATGGAATTTACCCAGCTTGTGTTAATCACCAGTAATAAACTTAACTGCCTAGGGTTCCCAGGGCACAGTTACACAAGAGAGGAAGTACAGAATGAAAAATATATAGCACAGATAAGGATGTCAGCATCATGGGAGACCTAAGAAGAAGATAAAAATTGCATCATTATTAGAGAACGCGGAAATGGCAGAGAGCACAAAGCCTTGTTTCTAAGAGATCCATGACACAAATACAAAACTGAATCTGCTTGTAGGTATTTTCATGTCCAGTACATCATGGGGAATAGTATGTAAGGCAGAGCGTATGGTGCTCCCAGAATGCTTCGGGGACTAGACACGCGTGTGAAGATGTTACTAGGTAGTTTTCACCTGTGTGGCAAAGCTTTGAAAAGGTCAAGAGATTATTCCAGCCTGCATGCTTAGGAAAATAACAGCAAAGGGAGCCCTCAGCTGAGCCATGGGAGCGTGTCTTGAGTTTGAGTACCGTGGGAACGTGTCCAGACTATCATAACAACCTTAATTAAATGTCTATAAAGTATTCCCAGCCTATATCACTATAGCCTGCTACTAAGATGCTTCCTGACGGTGATGTAGACTTGCCTTAAATTTTCCCCCAGTGCCAGAGACAAAGCCTGGACCTAGGTTAGGCGAAGGCTCTAGCGCCGCCCCAGCGGGATGCTTCCTAGTCTCTTCAGCGTCCCACTTCCGTTGGTTTAACTCTCCACCCATCTGTGGAGCAACATGGGTGTCACAGCGGTAGCATTCGGCAAGGAGCCTGAGCCAACCCAGAAACTCCTCACGGGAAGGATGGAAGACTGCCTCTCTACGCAGCAGACACCTGGAGGAGCTGCCGAGGCTGCCTCACAGTGTTAGCGTGGGCTGCAGAGCGAGCTTTCGAGCTGAAGCGAACGGATAGGAAGCAGACACGGATAAATGTTCTCCCCAGGTTCAAAGAGAAAGATTTTGAGCTTGAAATTATATGTGTGTGTGTGTATGTGTGTGTGTGTGTGTGTGTGTGTGTGTGTGTTTAAGCCACAGACCTTTAGAAATTGTGTAAAATTAATCTGCTGAGTTCCCCCAAATTCGTTGCATAACTGGTTGGAAGTATCAAAACAAACACGTATGTCACAATGGCAAAAATGAAAAAAAAAAAATCTCTCAAAAAGGCACAGTTCAGGCGTCTGTGTTGCCAGTGACAGATAGAGTCACTGCGGGAAGGATAAAATTTGGAAGAGGGTCGGGTTCAGGCGCACCCTGTTGGAGAACCAGCTGTGTGGTTGGGAAACACTCCTTATCTTGAATCTGCATTTCCTTATTATGGGCTTGCTCATGTTACTAAATAGAACCACAGTGATGGTTAAGTAAGACGATAATCTCTGTGTATCCCTCAGCACAGGGCTAAACATGCTGCGTTCCATAAACAGCGTATCCAAAACAAAAGGCGGGGCGGAGGGGGGGTGACAAAAAGAGGGAGGGACGCAGTGGGGGAGGGAAACTTCTGGAAGTTCTGGACGGACCACCGCAGAGCACATTGTTTAAAAAGAGAGTTTGTCAACTTGGAAGGCTCTTCTAGGAGGCTTAAAATCCAAGCAGGGGCGCCAAGACCTGATGCAAGCACGCTCAGCGTGCCTCTTAGCACATGGAGAGCAATCCCGCACGCGGAGTGGTTGGAAGCCCCAAGCGTTTCCACGGCAGATGGCGGGTGGGAAGAATGAATCTGAGATGAATGTGTGTGCTAGAGTGGGTGCAGTATGTAAACCCCAGAAGGCACCTAGGCTTCTGGCACCTAGCCGCCTAGGAAGGGACAGCATTTACTGAAGCAGGAAGAGCCGCCAGCATCAGCAAGAGCTTCAGTGTTGGGTGGGCTACAGAACCAGGCTCATCGACGTCCGCACTGATTTGTGCATATCGTTCAGTGTGTAACGTGCATCTAACACTCGGCCGGCGGTGTGTGCTGATCCATAGAAAACAGTGTCTTCGGGGTGGGTGTGGAGAGCAACCAACAGGGTACTGCCCCGTTTATGTAATCAGAAGAAATACGGCGGAGACGACACGCAGATGGACAGCGGTCATTCCACTGTCACGACCCAGCGTCTGGCTTCCAGAGTTAAACAGTTCCTTTAAGGCCTGGAACCTGAGCGGTAAGGAGGCCACGTTCTCGAGGTCGTGTTCACGGTGCTTCCCTAGGCATTTACACAGACAAATGTACGCTGTGAAAAGGGCAGTTAACACCAGGTAAGGGGGGAGTTAGCGTTTACCCTGAGACCTGAAGCACGGTGGTGGCCATGTTAGAACAGGTGTATGCGGGAGGCAAGCTATTTGTAGACGTGGATTCAATGGATAAAGCCATTGAGTAAAAAAACCCTGTTGCATAAAACATTTCAAATTGAAGATTTGGCCACACTCAGGAAGATCGAAGGGATTTTCCCCCTCCATTTCTCATTTTCTTGGATAGTCTATGCTTTTAAAGACGTCTTCCATATTTGAAATTTTTATAATATGGAGCCTCTCTTCAACATTAGATTTTAATATCTTATCAGTTAATTTCTGCAATGATCTTTTTTTTTGTCTTAAGAGGCAAAACCTTTATTATATTAGTTTTTGCTTTTAAAAATCAATCTTATTGGGATTAAGTATCTGCAAAAATAAAGCGTATTTATTTAAAATGAACAGTTTTGATAGCTTTTGGCTTTTTAGTTAAAATACCATGTAGTCTGGTGAATTTTCACACACACACACGCGCACACAAACTCCTGTACATTTGCTGTCTCAATCAAGCACAGGACATTTCCCTCACTCTCTACGCTCCTCTTTGCCTCTTTAGCAGCCATGTCCCATCTAAGCAGCAGATACCAGTACCCAGCTGGTGGGTTCTTCTCTGTTACTTTGTTGTCCTGGTTTGAAATTCATATAAAAGTCTGTGTGTGTGTGTGTGTCTTTTAGATTTAAAATAAAAGCTGAAAGATGTCAAATGTATTACAGAAATCTGTTTATAGCAGCCTCTTTTTAAAACAAGGTCTCACATATTCTTGGCTGGCCTCTAGTTCCCTATGTAACCAAAAAATGATGAGATCTCGGCCTTCTGATCATCTTTCCTCCTCCCTGTGGGTGCTGGGGTCACAGGCATGTACTGCCGTGCCAGCTCTGCGGTGCTGGAGGCTGAATATAAAGAGCAACCATTCTGCATTCTCTACACACCCAGGAAAGGGCTCCTTTCTTTGATGTCTGCAACAGCGGCTTCTTTCTTGTTACTGGTTTTGATCATTTGTGTCTTCTCTCCCTCTCTCTCTCTCTCTCTCTCTCTCTCTCGCCCCCTTGAGTGGTTTGATTCAGAGATAAGTACTTTTCTGAAGAACCAGGTTTACTTTCATTTACTTCCCCTTATAAATTACTGGTTTATTGATTTTATTGCTTCTATTCATATTTTCATTGTTTAGCATCTGCTCACTTTGAATTCAATCTGTTTTTTCTTTCTCTAGAGTCTTAAATTAAATATTTTTAAAAAAAGATTTATTTATTTGTGTCTACATATAGAAAAATGCAAACAGATCCATACTTATCACCCTGCACAAAACTAAAGTCCAAGTGGATCAAAGATCTCACATAAAACCAGACACATTAAATCGGTTAGAAGAAAAAGTGGGGAAGACCCTAGAACTCATTAGCACAGGAGACAACTTCCTGAACAGAACACCAAGAGCACAGGCTCTAAGAGCAACAATCAATAAATGGGACCTCATGAAACTGAAAAGCTTCTGTAAAGCAAAGGACACCGTCCTCAAAACAAAATGACTGCCTACAGATTGGGAAAGAGTCTTCACCAACCCTCTATCTAACAGAGGGCTAATATTCAGTATATATAAAGAACTAAAGAAGTTGAAAAGCAACAAAGCAAGTAATCCAATTAAAAAATGGGGAACAGAGCTAAACAGAGAATTCTCAAAGGAATTTCAAATGGCAGAGAAACACTTAAAGAAATGCTCAATGTCATTGGCCATCAGGGAAATGCAAATCAAAACGACCCTGAGATTTCACCTATCACCCATCAGAATGGGCAAGATCAAAACCTCAAGTGACAACACATGCTGGAGTGGTTGTGGAGAAAGGGAAACCCTCCTCCACTGCTGGTGGGAATGTATACTGGTACAACCA
>REGO01000176.1:3618992-3639026 GCA_010120015.1 Rhombomys opimus
GGGGGGTGCAGCCTTACCAGGCCACAGAGGAAGACAATGCAGCCACTCCTGATGAGACCTGATAGACTAGGATCAGAAGGAAGGAGAGGAAGACCTCCCCTATCAGTGGACTTGGGGAGGGGAGTGTGTGGAGAAGGGGAAAGAAGGGAGGGATTGGGAGGGGAAGAGGAAGGGAACTAGAGTTCAAAATACAAAATAAAGTATAATTAAAAATAAAAAAGAATAAAAGAATTGGAAAGAAAAAAGAGTTATTTATTTATTTATTACACACACACACACACACACACACACACGGTGTTCTACCTGCATGTACACCTGCACGCCAGAAGAGAGCACCAGATCTCATTACAGATGGTTGTGAGTCACTATGTGGTTGCTGGGAATTGAACTTAGAACCTTTGGAAGAGCAGTCAGTGCTCTCAACCTTTGAGCTATCTCTCCAACCCCTTAAATTAAATCTTTTATCATTGATTCTAAAACTTTATTTTTCATAATAGAAACTTGACTGCTCTAAATTTCTCTCATGGCCCTGCTGACCCTATATTCTATAGTCACGCTGCATTGCATTTTTATTATTTTTCAGATAAAAATCTAACATAATATTTCTCATGATAGATTACCACTGTGTCTGCTTTAAACAAACAAAAACAAACAAAACAGTCTTGTGTTCTGGGGGATCAAACATGTGTCCCCATCTTTGCAAAATATGTACTTGTGGCTTTTTTATGTGGAGAACTCAAACCTGGGTCAACTTGGGCTGCCTTGAAACATAGAGCCTCCTTGAGAAAGTAAAAGTCTCTCTAGGAAGGCAGGATACAGTGAAATTTTAAAGTCTTAACTCTTGGAAACTGCAGAGTGCCACAGCCATCCTATGCTCCTAGCCAAGACTGTGGAGTCTCCTGGAACTTGGTCTTTTTTGGATGTGTGAGCTCTTGATCCACCTCCGCGCTCCGCGATGCCTGCCAGGGTCTCCTGCAGACCCTGGGTTAACTCTGTGCCTCTCTGGTGCTAGCAGATTGGCGGAGAGGGAGCCCCATGGTAGGTATGTGGGCACTCACATTTATTCACCCTTCATTTTTCTCTAGAGGAGTGAGAATCCCTGAACCATGTACAACAGAATTTTTACCAATAAGTGATGTGATAACACTCTAGAAAACAGCTCTTCCCGATTTTATTTTATTTAAGTCACAATGGGTAATATCTGTGGACCAAATAAAAGAGCCCTGCAGTGTGAAAAGACAGGAGACAGTAGCCATGAATCTAAGGAATGGTTAACACTCAGAGATGTGGCATGTAGTTCTCTCCAGAGGGAAAAAACGATGCCTGGACTCTACTCAGTTAGATTTGCGTAGGGATATGATGTTGGGGAACTGTGGAAACCTGGGCTCTCTGTGTGTGAGAACTTCCCTCTAGGATTCCTAAGTTTGCCCAGCGTGTTTCAGTTCCTTCTATTATATAATGCGTTATTCAGAGAGCTTCTGCTTTTTTAATTAGTTCTTTGAGAATTTCGTAAAATATGTTTTGGTTATATCGAACCCCTCCCCCACCTCCAGTACACATACGTAGTCCATGAGGAAGCAAGGCACCAAAGTATGAATTAGAAAGCTCTTTGCCAGTGCACATGAATTTTGAGATGCCCTGGTTCCACTTGATCTCTGAAAGAGACATTGTCTGTCCAGGACTCTTAAGTTACCCAAGGATTCTCCTTCCACCTCAGTGATTTTTCAACAAATTCATAGGAAGAGGCAGAGTCCACTTCATAGTCCTAGAGGGCCTCTTGCATAATCTGACTAAGCTTCCATTGACTTGAGGACCTAGGAGAACCTTTGCATATTCCTAAAGACATCCATAGTCAACATTTTCATTATTTCATTATAAGAATACAGTGGAAACACTGTATTCTTATCTGTACTGTGGATGTCCTCACAGAGAATTTCTTTGCTTCCTTGTCCTTTCTGTATAGAAGGAGCTTGTAGATGGGTGGAAGCACTGCTTTATCCAGGAAAGAAACAGCTCAGCAGTTCCCTTCATGGAACTCCAGTAAGAGTGCAATAGTATGCAAACCAGCATTCAGGAGGGCGGAAGAGAGGGCATCATTCTCCTGCCAGGAAAAAAAAAAAGGCTGTTGCTATTGTCAAAAAGATTATCAAGTAATCTTTGATAAAAACGATAGGGCTAAAAACATGGCTCACATATGTATCCCTTACCTGGATCACGGAATTGTCAAGCACCTGTTCATGCTCTAATCCCATCATTTGACAACTGTGAAGGCAAGACTACAGGGTTGTGAATCTCTGTATTGATTACTAATTGGTGCAAAAAGATGCTTCTGTGATGAGGGTTGAGAGATGTACTAATCTAAGTGTATACAGATAAGTATATTGTAAGTTTAATATAAAGCCCTTTTATCAGAATAATAGTAGTGGCTTCTCTGCTAAGGTCCAAGGCCTACACAGTCACAGGTTCCTGGCCCAGTCATCATGCCAGGCATGAGTTCTATCTCATGGCAGTCCTTAAATCAAATCAGAAAATGTTTAGTTATCCCCGTAACATTCACACCATTATTGTGCCAGGGGGAATATCTAAATTTCTAGGAAATATGATTGTTGAATGCCTCTAAAAGATTAATCAGGGTCTGGAGAAATGGTTAAGTTGTTAAGAACACTTTCTGTTTTTCCTGAAGATCCAGGTTTAATTCCCAGTGCCCACATGGCATTTCACAACTCTTTGTACCTTCAGTTCCAGGAGATTTGATGCCCTCTTTTAGCCTCCATGAGCATGAGGTATGCAAGTGGTACACAGAGATACACATAAGCAAAACATGCATGTACATAAAATAAAACAAATCAGCCACCAACCTATTTTTCTAGTTCATTGCATCATTTTGCACTGTCAATGTATGAATAAAACAATTTCCCCATAACCCTTTCAGCATTTGGTGTCAATGTTTTATTTTAGCCCTTCTAATAAGTATATGATGCTATTTTGTGGTTTAAGTTTGCATTTTCCTCATTGGTGATGTTGAGCATCTCCTTGTATGATTATTCTTATGTGTATATTTTCACTAGCAACTGGCGATTTTCACTTGTGTGTTTTTGGGTGTTTCAGGTGAACTAGGTTTTACTCATCCTTAGAAATCTGTCCCCACAGTTCCAGTCCACAAAGTTTATAGAAAGGAACCAGACTTCCCACTACGTTCCAGCCCCATAAGTTCCATCAGTGCTTGAGAGTGTCAAATCTTGCTTGATCAGCAACCACAGTGCCTCCTAGACCAGTTAATTCTCTGTACGGCTGGCCTTTCTCTGTTTTGTGTCTTGGTTTCTTTGGATATATGTCCTGATCCTCTTAAGTCAGACCTCCATCTTTGTCTGCCCCAAACTCTGCTTTCTCCCCTCTCATGTTTATCCCACTCTGTGACGTGTTTTTCTTTGTCGTGTAGGTTTAGTAAAATGGCTGGTAGCAGCTGATCATGTTAAAATTATGGGAACTTAGGCTTTGAGCCTCTGCTTGTTCCAATTCCTAAAAGGTTGCCTAGAAGTCTTGCCGTGAACACTGTTTAATGTTATATTTCACTAAGCCACCAAAGAGAGGTGATTTAGAATGAAATTAAGAGACAATAAGGAGGAAGGCACAGGTTGGATGATGAGTCTCCCTAGTTGTCATTGATAAACCTGGAGAATTCAGATTCACTCTCAGAGTTGATGGAGCTTTCTTCTTGGTCAAGGGGGATGTGATGGGGTTAGACCTCTGAACAGGCTACGCTACATGTGCAGCCAAGATGACGTGTATTGATAACCTGAAGTGGGTCTTCAGTATGCTCCATAGCATACAAGTCTAGTGACTACCCATGAGGGTTCCAAGTCTTGATACTCAGAGAACCAAAAAAAATCACACATTCCTTAGCAGTTACTTAAAAAAAAAAAAAAAACCAAAAAACAACCAAATCTCATATCAGGTCTTCCTCATGTCAAGAGAGATGATGGACAGCGACTCTAGAAGTTACTCAGGCAGAGTAGAGTCTGTGAGGTCGACACATCCAACCTCTCACCTCATTAGCTGAGGCAACTTGTTCATACATCTTCTCCTGTCACTCTGCTGAATAAATGGCGCAGGCCAAGAGCAGTCACAGATGATTAGAAAAATTCTGTTGGACTCAGAGATCTTCATCAACAGATTCAGCCCTCTCATTTTACAAGGAGACAGCTGGGATCCCGAGGCACTCAGAGTAATGTGTACATACAGATGCGCCTGCTTAATATTTACAGCATTTTACCTCAGTCTAAAGTCAGAGATAAAGAATTCTCAGAGGCATACCAACCCTAAATCCTAAAGTTCTCATGCTATGAAGGGAACTTTGGGTCTCTTGATAGGTCTTGTCTTGTATCTCAGAGGGCAATAATTTTAAAGGATGTTCCAAAATTAATTGCTTATCTTATAAAGTTGGGCTCAAAGTTAAAATCCTATCAGTACTACATCTGGAAAAGATAAAAAGATTGATTAACACATACAGAAAGCTGTACTGTAAATGAGACATACTTCGGTTTTACCAGTACAGACTGTTCTACAATTACTGTTGACCAATGGCATCATTTCATCAATGCACAAAGGTGCAGGTACTTGCTTTTCAGTTCTTTAGAATTTGTCAGGTAGGAAATGGATGGATTCATTTGAGAGCTACAAGATAAAATACTAAACCATAATGTATTTTTATTACATGCGCTTGCTCAGGCTTTAGCCATGTGGCAATACCCTAAGAACTATTTAAGAAATAAATAGCTCATATATAGAGCTGAGTCTGTAGGAAGATTCCTAGCTCATATGTAGAGCTGAGTCTGTAGGAAGATTCAAACATGGGACACCGTGATGAACGAGGGGCATCAAAGCTGTGGGTGGAAAATACGCTCTGCAATTACTATTAGGACTTTCTCATTCTTCATTTTCTTCTCCAAGGAAGAAAAGGTCCTTCCTGCTTCTTGAGGGAAATTTAGGCCAGGTCTCATGACTTTCCTGGGTAAGTTGTAAATAGTGTTCTCTGGTCAGTCCTTTGTCCATAGACAAAGAGTCTCATGTCAGCATTTCATCTATCCAGATTTCATCTCAATTGGAAGTGTGGGGACTCCAGGTTCACTCTGTTTCAGAGGCATGGACAGCATCTCATTTTCATTCTCTGTTCCTCTTTACCAGATCAACAGAGTGCTTTTTGCTTTTCCAAGACCAGACCCCAAAGCAAGGTAAGAGTGAAGGATAGAGGGTCAAAGGGCAGGAAGGGACTTGGCTGGCACTTGGGTAATCTTACACTGGCTTCCCCACACAGGGTACCTCATTTGGGTTTGGTGTAGGTCCCTGGTAGCAATGAAAGGCAATCTTTTCTGGTGTGAGTGGCACATTTTCTTTTGGGTAGATGTTTATTTTTAATAATGCTGTTTAATGCTGTATCCTCACTTCCTGCCAAATGGCCAGCCTGTAGTTGAATTGGAATAACCACCCTTCTCCTGTATTCTTTGCAGTAGAGTTTTAAAGTTCTTCCCCTTCCCCCTTCTCTCTTTCTCTCTCTCTCTCTCTCTCTTTCCTTCCTTCTTTCCTTCCTTCCTTCCTTCCTTCCTTCCTTCCTTCCTTCCCTTCCTCCCTCTCTCCTTCCCTCATTTCCTCCCTCCCTTCTCTCAGTTTTCTTTTTTCTTGAGACAGGGGTTCTCTGTATAATCCTGGCTGTTCTAGAACTAGCTCTGTAGACCATGCTGGCCTTGAACTCAGAGATCTGCCTGCCCCTGTGTCCTGAATCTGGGATTAAAGATGTGTGCCACCACCACCTGGCTTTCTTCTTTCTTAACTAGGGACATTGTTAGGGCCTACCCAAATGCTCACATGTTAAAAGATTGGTCACAAATAAAATGTTCAGACGTGAGGTTTTTGAGGAAGTAATGGTGTCATGAAGGCGATGACCTCATCAATGGATTGATCCACTAACAGATTTATAACTTGACAACATTTCTGGAAAGTGGTGAAAACCAGGAGGGGGGTGCCTGGTCAAACAAAATGTATTTCTAGGCTGTACCTTTAATGGTGTATTTCATTCCCATGCCCTTCTTGTCTTTCTGTTTCCTGTCTACTATAAGGTGAGCAGTTTAGTGCTGCCACACCCCTCAGTCAGACTTTTCTGCCTCACTATGGCTGAAAAGAGCAGAGTCAGTGGACTGTGCTGTTCCCTGTGACATTATATGACCCTAAACAAATCATACCATGTATTTTTCCAAGTATTCATCACTGATAGAGCTAAGCATTGGATCAGGGAGATAGTTCAGTGTGTTTGCTGTGTAATTATGAGCACCTGAATCTCAGTCCCTAAAACCCACACAAGAAGTCAAGTGTGATGGGGTGGAGGAAACAAAGGAGAAAAGAAGGAGATAGAAGGATTCCAGCAGATGGGCTGTCCAGCCATTCTAGCCAGTTGGTGGGCTCCAGACTTCATGAGAGACCTTGTCTCTTAAAATAAGGTGAAAGGGCAGCGAGCTGGATCAGCAGATAAAGGCTCTCAACTACAACCTGAGTTTGATACTGGATTTTGACTTCTGGTCTCTTCATGTACACACGCTTGCACCTGCTTCCATTCTTGCTTGAACACACACACACACACACACACACACACACAGACACACACATGCAGAGTAGATGGGCAGAGGCAGGGGGATCGATGGACATAAGCCCTGATCAGTAGGCTTGAATAAGGCCATGCAGTAAGGTCCCTACATTACTAATAACTTTCTAAAAGAAATGATTTGTGTGTGTGTGTGTGTGTGGTTCCAGGGATTAAACTCAGGTCCTTAGGCTCGGCAGCAAGTACTTTCACCTCTTAAGCCAGCCCTCAAAGTTTATTTCTTGCTAATGTACTGCTCTCTAGTTGGTGGGATGTTTTTCCTTGTCCAGATTCCCCAAGCGTATCATAGCATCCTGTATGATAGGCTTCTGAGGTCTCATATCCAGATGGACAGGAAGGAGAGAACATGGAAAGCACATCCAGTACTTAGACCTAGTAACCAGACTTGACACGCTCACTTCCACTGACATTTTATTAGCAAACACTTGTTACGATGCTGCATTTGGATACGAGGTCATCCCTTGGCAGTTTTTAGCAACAACTGTTTAGGATGAGAAAGACTGATACTGTTTGTAAGAAGCAGAGACAACGAGTCACTCAGCAAACATGCATGATTGGCAGGCAGGGTGAGTCTCAGCTGTTAGTATAATATTCTTTTGAAATGTATACATTTCAATTGAATAAACTCTTGTTTATTCAAATGCTGATTTCTCCCCCCACCCCCACTCTCTGGTTTCAATCCAGATATTGCATTGTGATACTTATTCTACGCATCCTGTCTCAACTTTGTGTAAACAGGCTAAAATAAAGCAACTAGCCACAATGTTGAGCAATGGGAAGAGCCAGAGGAAAGGAAAAAGGGGAGGAGCCAGAGGGCAGGAAATGAGTGGGAGGAGAAAGGGTGAGGAGAGAGAGAAGAGCCCAGCGGGAGAGAGATCTTGGTACAGTGTGGGGAGAATGAACCAGACCTAAGATTTCACAAAAAGCAAGTATAATCGGTAAAATCTAAATGTTAGGAAACTATGAGGGCTTGGAGGTTGCCCAGCATTGTGTTCTAGGTTAACTAAATAAACCCAGTCTCTGTGTGGTGATTTGGTTATACAGCTGTTTAGGACTAACAGCAGCTTTACTAAAAGATTTATCAATAGTAAATATTAATCATCGCTTACAACATCCAGCCTTCTGATAGGAGGCGAGCTGAGTGTCTTCCTTTACTCTCTTGAGCCACACTGACACTTTTTCTACCCTTCTTGCTGGGCTTCAAAGAGCTCCCTTGACCTTTGACCTCCAGTGAGGGTCAGCTGATGAACAGCACTCTCTTAGTGCTGTCCATTTACTTCCCTATTTCTTTTTACTTTTTATTTTAAGTTTTAAAAAACGGAATTCCAGCACTTGGCATGTGAATGTCAGATTTAGTTTTTCTACCAATTTTGCCTTCAATAATAGGGTACTTGAAGAAATTTTGCGTGTGCATGTTCCTGTGTGGGGGCACACATGTGTACATGCAATGTGGAGACCATGGGCTGGTATCCGGTATCTTCCTCAATTGCTTCTTTACCTTCATTTGTGAGGTAAGGTAGTTCACTGAACCCAGAATTCACCATTTGGGCTAGACTAGCTGATGAACAAGCCCTAGGGGTCTCTCTGTCTTTGCCTCCTCAGCAAGGGGATTTCAGGTGTGCAACACTGTGCCAGTCAAGTTTACCTTGGTGCTTGGATTCCACGTTCAAACCTGAGTTGCATGTGTCAAGTTCTTTACTGGCAGAGCCCTCTCCCAAACCTTAAATTCCACCATTAAAGGAATATGGGTCATTTTACAGCAGAGGAAGCGAAAGCCTGTTTGCCTGCTTCCCTTTTTGGTAAAGGTACTATGAGTTCATAAATATTTTAGAAGTTTCTATTAATTCAAACACCAGAAAATATTTTTGTCCTCCCATCTTCTAAGTCATTTTGACATTGGTCTATGGAGAGGTTCTGGCACCAGTACCATTTGTGGTGGAACAATTATTGGTGCATCTCCAAACAGGCTACATTTATCGTTTGATGGTGCCTTCCTCTAGTTTCGTTTGGCCATATTGTCCAGTCAGTGGAAATATACTTTGAAAACTTAAACCACGTTTCAAGTTGGCCCATTTTACTGAGAGCTGGAATAAGAATTCATGCCATAGTCCACATTTGCTCCATCTCTACACATGGTCAATATCTATCCAACCAGAGCCTCCCACTGTTGGTGATCATGTTTGGAGTTAGGTAACCAGCCCACCAGCTTGGGTGGAAGACCTGTCAACCTATGGGCTGGGTATTTGTCCGTTTCATCTTTTCATGCCAAGACACAGAGCGCACCACCTTTTCCTTCAGGAACTTGAACTGTGAATTACCAAGAGAAAAGGGTACATGTTAGTGGTGTTACCTGAGAGACCATAAGACACACTTTACCATTGCCCACATTCTGATCTAAATAAACCAGCTAGAAAATCCAAAGTAAAACACTGTTCTTGAAGGCAAAGAGATTTAGCACTGGTCATTCTAAATGAATGGCTTTAGCTACCACGAGTTTGAGCAACACTGACTAGGCGACAGGCTAGGAACTTGACATTCTCTTTTCTGTCCACAGAGCTCTCAATTCTTGCCTCAGTTACTTCAAAGCCTTCCGATTAATCTTAATATAGTGACTCTTACGGAAGCTACAACTCAGGAATCCTGATGGAAACCTAGACACTCCCATTGTCTTCTCTCCTTCCTTCAGGTCTCTGTTGGTGCATTCCATTGTTGTACCTCACTGAAAGTCAAAGGTCAAGGGAGCTCTATTATCCTGAGGAAAATTGAAGGAGGTCTTGTGAGTGTGTGTGTGTGTGTGTGTGTGTGTACGTGCATGCACACATGAAAATGTCAAAAAATAAATAATGGCATTAATAAAAATTTAAAAAATAAATTTCCAATGTTACCCTTTACATCAATAATTGCTTCCCCAATACAATGGTTTATGATCTAAGCTTTTGGAGTAACAGAAATGTGTGTGAGCTTAATACTATTTCCAGCTTTCTCATGAGTAATCTTAAATATGGTTCTTTTGCTTTCATCTGGAATGATCAGAATTTTGTACTAACGCTCATGATCTGGTCAGAAGTCACGAGTAATAATTTTCCTCATTCTTTTTCCACTTAAATGTTTTAATGTGATTTTAGAGATATGGTTTAAAATCTGAACTCTAGAGTTTGAATACATAAGATGTCCCCAAATTACAGGCTACTTCTAGTAAATAGTAGATTAGACAATGTGGTGTGATGGGACTGACTCAAGCTAATTTCCCACTGTGACTGTTCTGAGTTGATGAGCTCATAAGCATAGGTAATAATTCCTAATGGAGAGAAAAAAAAAAAAACAAAACAAATGAAGGAGACTTAAGCAGGTCCTGGTCTTAGGGAGAAGAAAATTTAGGGCTGTTAGAGGTCCTTTTTGCCACAGTGTCTCATCTCTATACTCATTCATCTATCACCATCTATGTATGTGGGTTCACAAAAAATGTGAGTATAAATCAAAAAGCAAAGAAACCATTTCTCTGAGTGAATAGCAGCTGGAAAGATGCCACTTTGGATATGATATGCATAGACCGAGTCCTTTTTCCACTCTGACTTCTTGGCCTCATGCTTTCTTCTCTGTCTCTACCTAGTCCTTCATCCTGCAGCCAAGTCAAAGCTGTTAGTTATCTTCCTGGCTGATTATCTGCAAGAGTCAGACTTGGGAAAATCACGGAAGCAATCAGATACCATGATCCAACTGAGTAGCAAGCAATAGGCATCCATGGCAGAATTCGATAGAGAAACAGTGTTCCCCTGGAATAACAGACACTCCTGAGGAATTGATGAACTTGGTTCCGAGCAGAATTTCATTGATGATGTCAGAGATTCACACTTGATAGATTACCAATGAATAAGAGATTTCCACTGTCGAGGGATAAAGATTTTTTTCAACATTGTTTTTAATACATGAAAATTTGGGAAATGACAATGTAAAGGCTCTTCATGTTTTCAGTCTGGAAAACTATGTATAAATAATAAACACATTTGTCTCATACAGCTTCTTGATCTGAAAATGATAAATATGCAAATACTATTCTATGAGATGCCCTGAGTGCAACTCAAAGCCACACAGAAGCTTGCGTTATTGAATCTACATATTTTATTAGACTGATTTTTTGTTAGTGTTTTGGCCATAACTTTTCTTTTATAAATCTGTGGCTTTAAAATGAACTGTAATGCTAAGACAAAAATCTGCCTAACAGATGTTAGGCTGCCTCTTCTTTAAATAATTCATTGTAATTTCTTCCTTTAGAAAGAAACCTTCCTGCAGAGATGGAAAATAAGCTGTAATTAGATGAATTTTGAGAAAACACTTTTTTTTCTAAAGTTTATTATTACAGTTTTACAAATCAGGGGAAAAAAAAACCGAGACATGAAAATGTTATAATTTGCATTAGCTTGATGAGATTATTAAAATACTCCAGAGTACTGGAAAAGCTGTTTCCTAACAAGGAAAACAGATAACCATCTTGCATAATGTCAACACTTGTTATTCCTGGAGTTTATAAATCTTCTATATTTGAAAAAAAATAGAAGTTAATTTGGGTATTGCATAATATTTTGGACAAAGTTGTTTTTAGATGAAAGTAGTTTCTCTTTCCATCACAAAGAAGTAAGTCTTCAATTTCTCCTAAGGAAAGCAGTGTAAAACTTGTAAGATGTGGACTAGAATCCAAACAAGAGGCACACCTGTAAGTGTGAACACAAAACAGATATAGGTCTATATAATCACAGTGGAGTGCTTGCCACAAATGACATCACAAAGCAGAGAGGCCTGAGTGGAACCTATGACTTAAATTAGCATGGGTGTGGACTTTTCCCTGGGAGACGCAACAAATGTCTACTCACCCCACATAGACCACAGATGACAAAATGAAGAAACAATTCCACTAGACTCTAGGTTGGTGAGCCAACAAGTTTATTGAAGTTAAATACAAGACAAGTAACTGCACCAAAAAGATTTCAGGCAAATCAATAGATGAGAGAGTCACCTTTCCCTAGCAGTCCTCAGTACTTAGATAATGTTGAGGAGATACTTTTGATCTTGTAAATTTCAGGGCTTTTGAAATTTGTGAGTTGTTTACTTCCTGGACCTTGTAAATCCTACTTCCACAGTTTTAATAAGCTTTTCTCCAGGAGAATGTAGAAATTTCTACATTACATATGAACATTCAGACAGCTCACAGGAACCAATTCCTCATGTTTTTGGTCATTCCGGAAAAAGAAAATGGAAAAAAAAAGAGAGGAAACTGTGTAACAGGAAATCGTGGAGTTGGCCTGGTCTGGCTGCCTTGAGAGATGCGTATTTTTAAGGTTTGAGTTTGAAGGTCCTGGGGCACTTTATGTGACTTTTAGTTCCTGAGAACCCAAGGCACACCCTCAGACAGTCAAGTATACAGGCCACCTGTATGTGTGTGTGTGTGTCTTTCTGTGTTCCTTAGAAGTCAGTGAAGCACTTAGAACTTGGCTAAATAATTAGCGTTAGACATTAATCTTGTATACCCTGTCCAACTTGCAACCACAATTATATCATGACAACTGTCATTGTATTCTGTTTTAGTAAGTTTATAAAAAGTGTGATTGCTTAAAATAAACATCAGTCCTTCTAACTGGAAAATTCATTCCCACAGATCACAGCAGGAGACTCTGGCTCAGTAAGTAAGCATTGGCACTTACAGCTGATGAGGCAAATGAAAAAACTTTAGAGGTGATGGTGGGGCAGCATAGGGTATTTCTCTTCTTATTCAAAAACTAAGAGCTTCTCCTATGCACCAGACTATGTGATAGAGACTGGGATCCAGAGAAAACAAGATAGTTCAAGCCTAAGGAAATTACTAGGGCAAGTGTACCCGTGTACACGTCCTAAAAGAATAGGCCCACGTGAGCCAGGATGATGCGTGGATTCTCTTACCAAAAAAAAAAAAACAACTTTGTGATGTAAAATTAAGTGAAACATTCTAAAACAGAAACTAGAAGAAACAGAAATTTTTATGCAGAGAAATTGCATATTTGGGAGGATAGCAGCTGGCTATGACAATAACAAAATTGCACAGATGAAGGAATGACAAGAAGTAATGTTCTGAAGGCCACAGAGTTTAGACTTGGAAGATCTGGTACAGTATGGGATAGACTTTAGCTGGCACCCCACAGGCAAACGTGAGAAAGATGGAGGTTTACATGTTGGCCAGAGGGTGTATAATTGTACTTTCTTGTTTACCCAGGGGCGTGTCTGAAACAAAGGAAGGAAACTGTCCCATTCAAAACTGTCATTCAAGTTATTATTCAAGCAAGAGGAAACGCTGAAGACTTGCATTGCTTATCTCATTAATAAATTATGATGACATCATAAAATTACAACCCAGATTAGATGAGTATATTTGAGGTGAGACTTGTTTCAATTGCTAAAAAGAGACATTAAAACAAACTCACAGTGACACAAACATGACTACTGGAGCAGTTCTGTCTTACTCCCCATCTCCAGATTCATAAATTACATTTCCCAGGATGATTCTGAGCAAGGCACTAAAGATAAATATGCCATAGTAACTTCTTCCAACACCTCATTAGGTGACTCTGGGATCTCACCCTACCGTTCACCATGCACAGACTTTTCTGGCTCTCAGTTTTGTTCTGATTCATCTACAAACATTTATATCATTCAGGGTCTTTTTTTGGTGTGCAACTTCACAGGAGCATAAGATTAGAATCCCAGTAACACTACCAGGTCTCATCAATAGACCTTCTTTTGTAAACACCTCCAGCTTGAAAATGGCAAAACAGACATCTGTGCTGTCACAGTATCAATCAGGAAGGCCGCCTGTCTCTTAATGGTGGAGTTGGTGGAGTCTGGGGCATGGGAGGGTCTCTCTTTGGGTTGGAGTTGGTGGAGCTGGGAGGTCACTCCTTGGAATGGAGTTGATGGACTTTGGGGATCTTTGCTTGGGGTGGAGTTGGTGCATCTGGGGGGGTCTTCTTGTGGTGGAGTTGGTGCAGATGTGGGGGGCTCTCTCCTTGGAAACCGTCCATCTCCAGAGCTAATCCCCATTAGCTTGAGCCTCTAGACTTGGAGCTGTCAGATAATTTTTTCAGATTTTTTTTTCCCTTCTGCAGCCTCTGGGCCTGCTGACCATCCTCTGTGTGAGTAATCAGCTTCAAGCCAGGAATGTGCTGGAGAGGACAGCAAAGACATAGCTCATGCCAGATGCTGTGCTTTCATGCCTGAGAAATAATTGATCTGATAAAGCATCTTGTCCAAGTATGCAGAAGAGGCTGGAATTGGATGCAGCAGTAGTCAGACAGGAAGTTGGAAGTGATGTGCCACACACCTTCCAAAGCTCCAACAAAAATAGCCTCATGGGTATTGGCATTTGACCATGTACTTTTCCTCTTTGCTATTTAATGATGTAAGGTGGTAGGTAGAGTCTAGATGCTTAAATATGGTAAGTCAAAGTAAAATAGCGGATAATCGGTTTTCTTGAAAAGGTTCTAACTCTCATATTGCTATAATCTGAGGGGTTGCTTTTAAAGCTTTCTTTTAAGGTAATGAGAACACTTTATACAGACATAAGATTGGAATCCTAGATTCATAAAAAGCTCACTGCTTAATCTAGTATGTAGATAGGGAAAGCCTTGTAATGCTAATGTAATTCTAATGTATCACGACATTGGGGACTTTCCAACTCTGTTTCTAAGTTACATGACAACACTGCTATGAAGCATCCATAAAAGTAAAGATGCCGCATGGACCTCCATGGGAAGACAGAGTTTCTTGACCAGTAACCACGATGACTAGTATTCATTCTGTTTTAGAACTTTTCTTAAATCCAATAATGGCCCAAGTATACCAATTATCTTAAAAAAAAAAAAAAAGTAAAAGAAACTCAAGGAAAATGAAGATCGGATTCTATCTTTATTGGCACCAAACTCCAGAAATTATAATTGAGGTTTCTTGATTAACTAAATAAAACAGTGTAGCTTTTGAAGGAGTAAGCAAAAAAGTACTATGAGTCAGGCCCCTAATTCATCTAAGCTGTTTGTCCATGTGTATTTTGAAAATAATTGGAAAATGCCTAAATGCATGAAAATGGAGCCACTTTGTTCTTCAAACAGGATTCATGCACGAACTCTCCTTTTAATCAAATGACACTTTCTCAGTCTCAGCTTGTGTGGGTTCCCAGGTTTGCTCAGTGACTGCAGCCACTGCAGCCACGATATAAATGCCACCTTCTAGGCTGTCATCAGGGCTGCAGCCACGGTGGCCTCAAGGCCAAAATCTGATGCAACTAGACCTGGGAGGCTGTGGCTCACTCGGCAGATACCTGGAGTTGTTGCTAAGTGACATCAACTGGAAGCAAGAGTTACTCTTGCACGGTAGAAAGATGGGTTAAGCATAGGAAGAAGAAATGAAAATTCCACGCCTTTCCTGCTCCTCCAAGGCCCAGTGGGACCACTCCTGTAGTCTTTGCAAAGACATTGCCTCTGTCAAAGCAGCTGCCTCTGGGGCTTATGAAGTGTCTGCTGGGTGATATGTCATCTTGTGTCTGCTCCCCCTGTCTCCCTGATTTGTTTTCCTCCATGCATCTGCCCTGGGACTGTAACTTCTAATCACATGTCACAGAAGCTTTGCTTCTTGGGCTAAGCTGTTTACACTACTGGTGGTCGCCTTCAGTTTGAAGTACATACAGTCATTCTCTCCTTCAGTTACCAGCTCTTCACACTGAAGTTCCCCTGAAGGAGAATCAGGAGGAGTCCTCATCCATGGCATGGGGAAAATAATAGCCTGAGCCCATGGGGTGTTTAAAACTCTGGAACTCACGTGCTAACTTAGAGAGGGCAAGCATACAATTCCCTTTCAACATATAATAGTGTCCTTTACTTTGAGACTGTTAGAAGGGTTTCCTCTTCCTGCACCCCAAGAGCAGAAGCCTCCAATTAGCAGTATCCTGGAAGAGACTGATGAATTTGGATGGGAAAAGGTATAACCTTGCCACTCTGTGTTTTAGTTAGTGCAAGAATGCTAACTAAGTGAGTACATACCATATGTCTCTTTATGGGTCTGGGTTACCTCACTCAGGATGAACTTTTCTAGTTCCACCCATTTGCCTGCAAGTTGCATGATGCCTTTTTTTAAAATAACTGAATAATAGTCCATTGTGTAAATGTACATTTTCTTTATCCATTTTTTAGTTGAGGGACATCTAGGTTGTTTCCAGTTTCTTGCCATTAGAAATAAAGCTGCTATGGTTGGGCAAGTGTCCTTGTTCTCGGGTGGATATATGTGGGTATATGCCCACAAGGGGTATAGCTGGGTCCTGAGGTAGAGCTATTTTTAATTTTCTGAGAAACCTCCACATTGATTTTCACAGTGCTTGTACAAATCTGCACCCCAGCCAGCAATGGAGGAGTGTTCCCCTTTCTCCACATCCTTACCATCAAATGCTGTCACTTGAAGTTTTGATCTTAGCCATTCTGACTGGTGTAAGATGGAATCTCGGAGTCGATTTGATTTGCATTTCCCTGATGACTAAGGATGGTAAGCATTTCTTTAAGTGCTTTTCAGCCATTAGAGATGAGTTTCATTACATCATAACGGGTCCCATTATGTCATAATGGGTTTCATTATGACATTGCCATCTACGTATATCACCATTCTTTGCTCACACTTACCCTCAGTCACTTTCTCTTATTCACCCCTGACGGGGCCTCTTCCTGCCTTCTAAGTCATCCCTCTTGTGATTTCTGGTCACATAAATATTAAAATCTAGCTTGTGCAAATGAGAGAAGGGATGCAATATTTCTTCCTTCCTTTGAGTATATGCTATGACAAGAAGAGCCATTTCAGTGTCAGTACAGCAGGCATCAGTAAAAGCCACAAAAAAGTGGACCGTGAGGGAATCCTGAGGCCAATAGGCCAAAAGTTTAGTATGCTATCCAGATCAAAGAAAACCCTCCAAGCGACACCTCACATGGCTGTGCAGCAACCCACCAGCAGATGTTTTCTTATCACTTTTGTACTTTGTAGTTGGCAGATAGAGGCAGATGGCCTCTTCTGTCTATGCTGTGCTGCTCTCACATCTTGTTAGTAAGTCAAGGAAACTAACACTTCAAGAGTTTAGCATCTCAACGTTTATATTTCAGTGTATACTATTGTAAGGTTTTGCTGCTCTTGATGCAGTTGTTGGTGTCGACAATGTAAATGCATCCTGTCTGAGATCCATGACAATGTAGGATGAAATGACATATATTCTACGCCTGTGGCAAACAGCTGGCGTTTGGGGAACATTGAAGAGAACTACTGCTCAGCCAGGATTTTGAGATTCCAACTCTCTTTGTGAATATTGTATAGTTTTCAAAGATTAGATCTTGGAAGTTGGGCAATGGCTCTGTCATTAAAGTACTTGCTGCATAATCGTGAAGGCCTGTGTTTGGACTAAAAGCTGGGCACTGTGGCACATGCCTGTAATCCTAATGTTGGAGAAAGTGAGACAGGAGGATCCCTTGGGCTTGCTGGTCAGGTAGACAGTCTAGCCCAATCAGTAAGCTCCAGGTTCTGTGAGAGACCTCAGCTAAAAAAAAAATGTGGAGGGCAATTGAGGAGGACATGTGACATCAACTTCTGTCCTGTAAACTCTGGCACACACATGTGCAATCACGAATGCACACACAGTAATAATAAACTTAGATCGCTTTTCCTTTAGCAGTTTTTCTTCCTCAGATTTAGACTAAAAAGTGGTGTTTCAGTGTCTGACATGGATAATAAGTAAACAGAAGAAAATAAGAATTATCTAACCACATTAGTGTAATGAAATCAAATAGCATTAAACACTGACAGCGGCCAGATGTCCCAAATGCTGAAGCCATTGGTATGTAATTTGGCTAAACTATCGAATTCCAACACTATAGAGGATTAATTTGATTTAGCTTTTTGTTTTATAGAAGTTATCACAAAATATGTGATGTTTTAAATTAATTCTAAGTTTTACTGGAAATGCTGGTAACATATGTAAGATAACTTTACAATATAGGCTAATTGCTAATTGAATTTTTTTTATTTCTTGAGACAGGATTTCTCCATGCCTTGGGTGTCCTGGACTTACTTTGTAGACCAGGCTGGCCTTAAACTCACAGAAATTCGGTTGCCTCTGCCTCCCTGAGTGCTGGGATGACAGGTGATCCCACCAGGTCTGGCTGCTAACTGAAATGTTTTAATCACACCTAGAAAACCTGACATTCAGTGGAAACTGGTTACTAAGGATTATTCTGTCTGTCTGACTGTCTGTCTTTACACACACACACACACACACACACACACACACTGATACACACACAAACTGTTACTGACTCACCAACATGTGCTTTCCATAAAAGAACAAAAACAAAACCAAGAAACAACCTAGAGATCTAATTTCCTATTCAAATACACCGATACATCTCACCTCATCACAAATAAACCATAAAACGATGACCCTTCTAAAGCTTTGGCATGCTCTTCTGCATTCAGACAGAAAGGAGCTGCGTTTACACTCCCTGTTGTCCTTTCTCCTGTTTTATTGGCATTCGCTGCATTCTTGCAGGGCAGTAGGCTCTGGAATGTCACACCAGCCAGCAACCCTGTCACACGGAACTCAGCAGTCATGCTCACCACAGTATGGGATATACTAATAGTTTTGCAGCCACTTTCTCACTAAAGCAAACTGAAGGCAAGAGCTCACATTTTCCCTTTCATTTCTGATTAAGGTAGTTGTATTAATAGTGTATGTGTCAAGTTGTTTCCAGTGCCAAGTATCAGGATATTGACATTTAGGGTATACTTTCCTCAAGAAACAAGAAACCCAGAGATGGTGGCTGCACTGTTGGCTAGCGGCTGAACAGTGTCTATCTCTCTGTCACCCTCAGATGTCTCAATATCAAACAGAGCTGAAGAGGAGTCTCAGGAGCTTGGAGACCCATTCCCATAGAAGAGGAAGCCCAATAGTGGAAAAAGAGATGCAGGCTATCTTCATTGCCCTCTCTATATCAGTTAAGGAAACATTTCCCACATTTTTCTTCATATCTTCTTGGCTACCTTAAGCTAGTCCACAGAGAAGCAGGGAAACTGAGTATCACATATGATCAGCTTCTACTGTGACACAGTGATGGAGAAGAGTATTCAATCCAAAGGTAAATGAGAATCTAGGCATGAATGTGTGAGTAAAAGCCAAAGGGATAGAAAGTAAACAAGCAAGCAAGCAAAAAAAAAAAAAAAAAAATGAACAAAAAACCCCAAACAGACTAGAAGACAGGACTGTGGGATGGTGGGCACACTTAGGGTGACAGGAATCAAAGGCCATAATCAAATAAGGGTCCCTTAACCCTCAAACTTCTTTTGGAGTTTTGGGGGAGGTTTGTTTGTTTGTTTATATTTTATGAGACAGGGATTCTCTGCATAGCCTTGGCTGTCCTGATACTCATTCTGTAGACCAGGCTGGCCTCGGACTCAGAGATCTGCCTGCACCTGCCTCCTGAGTTCTGGGTTTAAAGGTATGAGGCACTAAGCCTCGCTTAGGGGTAGTTTTAAACTGATAGCAAAGATGGAGAGATAGCTCAGAGGTTCAGAGCACTGGCTGTTCTTCCAAAGGTCCTGAGTTCAATTTCCAGCAACCACATGGTGGCTCCCAACCATCTATAATGAGATCTGATGCCCTCTTCTGGACAGCTGGCTCACATGCAGGTAGAATACTATACAAATAATGATAATAATAATAATAATAATAATAATAATAAAAATCTCCTTGGGAAAATTTTCAGAATGGCTGAAGGTCTGTGGCTTCTTTGCCACTGTGGAAGAACCCTGACTTTGACCACTCAGCTCCTCTCCAAATCTTGAGGGCTTCTGGAAGAATGGGTAGGCTCTTCTCAAGTGAAGAATCAGGAAATTAGCACATTGTGGTTCAAGCAGAGGAAGAAAGTTTAGACAAGGTCCATTCTGTTATGAAACATACAGGACATTTGATTGACAGGAAAGTAGAGAGCTGCTGTGGTGGTGGCAATGGTGACCAGAGCAATACTTCCAGACAAAACTGTGACTTGAATGTTGGAGAGGCAAGCAAGGCAGGAAGGAAACTGGTGTGAACAAATGGGAAAAAAATCAGTTTCCTGCAAGGTTTCAGAGCTGTAGCTCCAGATGTTGGCAGGATGACAGGAATCCAAGAGAACTGGAATTCAAAGATAAAGAGAAAGATTATGCCTAAAGTTCACCAGCTCCATGAGTTATGACTCTTTAGTGTCAAGCAGACTAACTTCAACTAATTTGGCTTTTTTTTTTTTTTTTTTTTTATTTTTTCGGGGGCAGGGGGGAGAGTTAAAGCTGCTAGGCCTCAATAA
>REGO01000176.1:3639036-3663015 GCA_010120015.1 Rhombomys opimus
AACTTCAACTAATTTGGCTTTTTTTTTTTTTTTTTAAGAAAAGGGTCGGGGGCAGGGGGGAGAGTTAAAGCTGCTAGGCCTCAATAAGTGACAAGACCTAGATTCTGGTAAACGTCCAGAACCTTCCCATATGTTTCTATATATTCATATTACTCTCCCAGGCCACTGACAGAACACAGCCACCCCACACCTAAATTTATATGCCCTATCTCCTTCCATGCTCTCACATGCTGACAAGTCCAAGTCCTTGGGGGAATATCTGACTGGTCCTCTTTAGGTCAGGTAGAATCTCTTCTATCTCCGAAAATCCTAGAACTCTGAGACAAAGTTGTGGGAAACACAACTCTGTGATGTGACTACAGCTTTGAGGGGTTCGCTGTGAAAACTGGGGGATGTTCTAAGAGACAATGTTGCCACGTGGTATGAAGACATCCCAGGTATGTGGTCAGCACAGGTGTCTGCAAGTTAGCACTGAACCCAGCAGTGGTTGGTACAGTGCAGCTCTACCCAGCTTTGGATAGCAGGGGTCCTGGGTGGTTGCCAAACCCAGCAGAGAGATTTCAGTGTAGCATTGTCTTATACTGGGGTGCACGTTTTCTCCCATCACCTGGTTACCATGAAAGGTGAAGAACATTTAAAGTCAAGGCCAAGGACCAGGAGTTTCTTACACATGTCACATAGAAGATGGTGTTTGGACAGAGGAAGGGAAGAACCACACTAGCCTCAAGAGCAGAGAAGGCGGCAATTCCTCCACCACAGGGCCCCCTACCACAGGGGCAGAGTCTGTGGGTGTTACCACAGAAACCACAAAAATCTAAAAAAATGCAAAACTTTCAGTCTGGGAAGTGATCAACAAGAGATTTCATAAATTTGAAATTATCTTTTAGCAAATATCACAACTCTCTTTTAAAAACTTTTTTTTAAAGGTAAACATTTTGAACCATCCAGTCATCTGCATCTGTCTGGTACAATAGCATGAAACAGTAGACAGAACCCTGGCTTTATAATGAAAAAACCTCTTGGTTTGAAATTCCAGCTGGGTAGTTGGGAGAAGGTTTTTTTTTTTTTTTTTTTTTTCTTCTTTTTCTTTATCCTCTCCAATACAATAAAAGCTTTCTGCAGTCCCCTCCATGCACTCCTCCAAGTCCCTTTTCCACTCTACCCCCACCCCCAATTACACTGCTTCCCCATTTCCCTTCAAAAAGAACAGGCCTCCCAAGGATATCAACAGAACATGGCAAGATACAATGTATCGAGGCACAAACCCTCATATCAAAGCAAGATGAGACAACCCAATAGAAGGAAAAAGGTCTCAAGAGCAGGCAAGAGTCAGAGATACTCCCATTCCTACTGTTATGAGGTCCACAAAAGCCCCAAGCTAAACAACCATAAAATATATGCAGAGGTCCTAGCACAGATCCATGTAGGCTCTGTGACTGCTGCTTCAGTCTCTGTGAGCCCTGCTTGTTTCTGTAGGCTGTGTTCTCCTGGTGTTCTTTAATCCCTCTGGCTTCTATAAGCCTCCCTTCCCCTCTTCTGTGGTGTTCTCAACCTCTGCCTAATGTTTGACTGTGGGTCTTTGCATGTGCTCCCATCAGGGGCCAGAGGTAGCCCCTCTGACAATGACTGGGCACTAATCTGTGGCTAGAACAGAATATCATTAGGAATCACTTCATCGAGGTTCCCCCCCCCCCGTTTGGTTCTACCCTAGCTCTCTGGTTTCTGGGCCATCCAGATTCTGGTTCCTGGGCCTGGACTCCCTATCATGACATGGTCCTCAAGTTAGACCAATCATTGGCTGGCTACTCCTGAAAACTCTGAGTCACCATTGCCCCAAGCACATCCTGCAGACAGGATACATTGTAGGTTGAAGGTTTTGTGGCTAGGTTGGTGTCCCAATCCCAAGCCTTGCCTGCTTACAGAAGATGGTCACTTCTGTTTGTTTGTTTGTTTGTTTGTTTAAGCAAATAAGGAAACTAATGGTGAAGAGATTATTATCTTTTTTTTTTTCCAAAAAGAATGAGGTAGGTTGTGAAGATCAGTTTCTGTGAAGATGAATTTGCATAATAGCAGATGGAAAACAGCATTAGTAATTATTAAAAAGGGACAGATGTTTCTATAATAGAGCAAAGTGATGACATTCATTTCAGCTATTTGTCCTTATGTAGCAAGTGACTGCTGTAGGGACAGGGGACAATGAAGTAGGAACAAAGACTGGGAATGCAGGGCTAGTCTGTTCAGCCAAGTATCAGCTGGGAAACTTTCCCTATAAATTTCTTGACTATTGATAGAAGAAACAGCTTTTTAAAAGGTGTTGTCACCAGGCCCACCAACCTGCTGCCCTTCATTTGTTTCTTCTCTGGAACCCACATGGTGATTCCTATAAACTGCCCACCCCCAATAAATAAACTCAATATTTTTCTTAAAAGACCCATTCTTAATTATTGAGGAGGCCTCTCTGCAATATTTTCAGAGGCAACAAAACTCAGTGAAAACACTTGGAAACTTATCTGTACCTGAGATTGGTTTGGATCAAACCTCTATGCCTGTTGCAGGCACAGCGGATTCTGCTCCAAAGCTTTGACTAATAGGGGTGGAAAGAAGTATTGGGGAAGAATACAAAGCCCTGACTCAGTTTCCCTTGGTCAGTTGAGCTCAGGAGACTGGGGATGGGGATGATGTCCTAGACATGAAGAGGTGGGGATTTTCTTTTGGCTGTAAATCTGTTTGCTCTAGAGGTCACCTGGGACATAATAGGAACATCCAGACACAAACAAGGCTTGCACTGTGCAAAAGAAAGCCTTGCACAGGGAAATCTGCTTGCTGGGTTCAGCCCTTCCAGAGGCTACTTGGGTTTCTCCAGGCAATCCCCTTGAGCCCTCTTAAGATCAGTCTTAGATAGACATTTAAATTTTTTTCACTTTGTTTCAACTGTCCTTAACTTAACAGGACATTCTGTGATTCTTCTGTTAGTTCACTGGCCACAGATACTCTCTGAAGCAGTTTCTCTATAAGAAGTTCTGCAGAGCCACAGAGTTCTCTCAGTAAAATTCCCAGAATGCCTTACCCTTCACCTTAGCCTCTTTTCCAGCACACCACATATGAGCAGTAGACTGGGTATATATCAGGATGGCTGGTGGACAACCTAACCATTTGCACTGCTTAGTTTTAAAGTAAGGACAGGGCTGACAGGATTAGGGCAAGAGGAGAACTGAGGAAGAAAGGATATGTTCAGAACAAAGGGTGAAGAAATCCACCATGAGCCAAAAGGGGAATCCCACTCTTTTTGCATGAATTCAGTTCCTCTTTTACATTCTAGGATGGTAGAATTAGCTTAGGAGACCGAGCAACTTCAAGGCATTTGGAAGTCCCCTCTAGTCCTCATTTCAAAAGTATCCTCTCAATCTGGTCCTGAACACAAATGTGCTGAATCAGGTCCTGCAGGCCTTCCTTCTGCCAGCAGGAATGGGACTCTTAGAGGCAGTGGTTATCAGGAAGTTCAATTCACTTTCTGGTAAGAAAAACACAGGGAATGACCCTAAATTTTGGACCATCCAAGTACACTCAGATAACAGTTTGTCAACTGCTGATTGTACACATTTCTTCCCTAATCATTGCTCCCTCTTTCCCAATCAAGGGGACTCATCAAAAAGAGTGCTGGTTAAACATTAGAAATCAGATGCCACAAGAGCCAGATTGAAAGCCACTAAAAGGAACCATACTGTCTAAATACCGAAGGCTATTTACAGTGCATGGCCCAATGTCCTAATCTATTGAAGAATTAGAACTGGTTTTAATGATTTGGGAAGGCTATGAAGGAACTTGGTAGCAGCAAGGCAAGCTGGGGAAGACTTCAGCAGCTGGCAGATGGGGCCATCTAAACAGGAGATGATTCATGGGCGTTAAGTGTATGGCTCTAACATAAAGGCAGAAGCTGCTGTTATACCTTGAGGGAAGGGCTATCAGTTTGGGCGACAAACCAACTGTAAGTAAATCAGGGTAAAAAATGACCCCAAAGATCAGAGTATGAAAAAGATAGCAAAAGGCTTCAACTGTCCATTAGCTCCGGTGGTATCAGCTTTTCCTCATGCCTTGCTGATACCTTTGGTTATTTATATTAAGGCACATTCACAGAGCTTAAGAGATGGCTCAGTAGTTTAAAGCACTGGCCACTCTTCTAGAGAATCCAGGTTCAACTCATGGCATCCATATGGCAGACTCAACCTTCTATAACTCCAGTTCCAGGAGATCTGATGCTATCTTCTGGTCTCTGCAGGCATCAGGCACATATATAGTGCATAGACATACATGCATGTAAAATACCTATACAAACAATTTTTTAATTGAATTATATCAAGGACTATCCTTATGGGTGGTCTTATCTTGCTCCTAGGAACAGCATGTTTCATGAATCTTCTTCAAAGGTCACTGTGGGGTCAGGCTTCCCTGGCAGCCTCCTGACCAGTCTGTCCATTTTCCTCAATATGCTCATTTTGTTCCAAGGATTCTTGATCTCTGCTCTTCTGGGATCTCATTATCCCCATTGCTGCCAGGGAGTTCAAATGTATTACAATGTCTACTGTTTGCTCTAGTTCATAGTGACAGCTTACTGGCAATGCTGATGCCCCTGCTCCAGCACATTCATTAGGGCAATGGCAAAAAAAACCCCAGTATCCCACTAGGCTCTGCTGAGGATGTGCTCACTACCTAGAGAGTGGATCACACACTTGGGTCTTATACTAGATACACTTCAGTGAGATTCCTTTTTTATTATATTTTAAGTGGTTCTGGCATTTCTGCTTCATTTCATCATCATTTTTGAGCTTCCAAAAGCTCTCCCAGCATATTCACTCAGGGTCTTGTCCAGGCTTGACGGCCAAGGTCAAGGATGAATGGTCTCATTTCAGGAAACTTCCGTATACCCAGGCCTGTATTTCTGCCACCCGGGCTGTTCTTCACTCCACCCCCAGTATTCTTTCCTGCCAATTGTTTGCATCCTTTCAGGTTCTGTGGCTCTTTGCCCACCTCTAACAGGCCTGGGACTTCTTCAAGATGCTCCTGCTGGTACTTGGCCCTGGTTACGCATTTGGTGGATAGGGTACTGGGTGGAGGCAGAACCTCAAATGGCAAGCCTCAAATGGTAAGTAAGTGTTCTACAAGGCACGTGTCTTCTTTGAGGTTTCATCAAACTTTTCAAGCTAAGAAGAATTACACGAGACGTTTGAAATAACTTTTACAAACCGCAAGGGCTTTGGCTCTCAGAAAAAGCCAAAATTCTAAAGTCTATCTCATCAGATCTCCTCATCCCAATTCTCAAAGACTTCTTCCTTCCCTAGGAGAGGCAGGGCTGCTTGTGCAGGATTCTTGACCTAACTAGGAACCCAGCCTATTCTGAAGTTCTGTCTCTGACATTAACTACTGTACATGATCTTCACCTAGCCATAGAGTTGTAGCTAAGCTGAGACAAATAAAGACCCCTAAGATACACAATTGAGGGAGGTCATATCCTCCAAATCACACAAGTACTGGTTGTGCAGTGGCTTAACCCTGAAGCCTCTAAAACCTTGTCCTTCAGGTATCTCCTTAGCCTACCTCTGACCCCAGTGCAGATATGCTGGCCTCAAAATGAAAAGATCTTTCAAAATATCAAGGAGGGGGAAAGGGGGCTGCCTTATGAACATGAGGACCTGGGTCTGATGCCTTTTTACATTAAGAAAAAAAAAAAGAAAGAAAAGCAAGTTTCATGAAATACACTTTTAATCCCAACACAGAGAAGGCAGAGACAAGGGATCGCTGGGGATTACAGGCAAGTTCCAGGCCAGCAAGAAGCTCTGTCTAGAAGAATAGGTTGTCAAGGCCTGTGGAACAACACCTAAGGTTGACCTCTTAGACAAATGTACACACACGTGGACCCACATGCACCCACATGCACACAAGTATACTTCTTTCACAAGCAGATATTCCAGTTAGTCTTATCGATCCTACTGTTCTCAGACCCCAAGAACTATCTTTCATTCGTGTGCTTATGGCCACACAGCCATCGAGCCATCCGGCTTCACACTCCCATCCTTAGTGTCTGCCTCCTTTGCCAACAGTCTTAGTTCTCTGAAGACAGAGATTCTTTAGTGCCTGGTGAGATAAATAATCTTAGACAGGAAACGAAGAAGACAAGAAAGAGTGAGTGTGAAGGTGGGCAAGAATGTCACCTTGGGGCAGCTTCTTGTCACTGGGGCCACAGAAGTTATGAAGCACAAATCGCACCAATAAATTAGTTCCCCTGCCCAACAGAAGTGGGCCAGCCTTTTGTGTCTACAGAGCGTCTCTAGTCAAGGTCTGGTCCCATTGTGAGGGTGAA
This sequence comes from Rhombomys opimus, assembly GCA_010120015.1. Classification (NCBI taxonomy): domain Eukaryota; kingdom Metazoa; phylum Chordata; class Mammalia; order Rodentia; family Muridae; genus Rhombomys; species Rhombomys opimus. The sequence goes on from REGO01000176.1 coordinate 3,645,392, forward strand.
GGGAATAGGGTGAAGGTAACGTAAGCACCCCTGAATTTCTTCTTTGTTCTCCATGAGTTAATTTCTTCACTTTACATCCTGGTCACAGTTCCCCCCAGTCCCCTCCTCACATGCCTCTCCCCTCATTCTGCCCTCTCTTCTCCGTAGAGAAGGGGGAGGTCCCTCAGGGGTAGAACCCACCCTGGAACATTAAGCTGCCACAGAACTGGGCACATCCTCTCCCACTGAGGCCAGAAGAGCAGCCCAGTTGGAGGAATGGGATCCAAAGGCAGACAGTAGAGTCAGAGACAGCCCCTCCTTCAGTTGTCAGACCCAAGCTATACATCTGCTACATATGTGCAGGGTCCTAGGACCAGTCCGTGCATGCTCTTTGGATTGACCACCCCTGAATTTCTACTTGTCCAAATACCAACTGTCTAGAGAAAGGGGCAGCTGTGAGCTCTCACTGGCCAGCATTCACAGCATCCCAGAGATGTGTGCTCCTGTGGTTTGAATGTGTCCTGAAGACTTGTATGTTCAGGGTTTACCCGTTAGTTCATGGCCTTTGGCAGAAGCGATGGACTCTGGGGCATTCTGATCTAATCAATGCATCAGTTCTTCATTGGAATCATAATTTGATGACATTATTGGGAGGTGACAGATATGAGAGTTAAGGCCTGGCTGGAAGAAGTGGTTCCTGACTCTTCCCACCTCTTTCTCTCTCTGCTTTTTGTTCACCATGAGGTGAACTGTTTTGTTCCACCATACTCTTCTAGGTATGGAGTTCTGCCCCACATTGTCCCCCATGGAATAAATATATTCACTTATAAGTAGATATCAGACATATAATATAGGATAAACATACTAAAGTTTTTATACCTAAAGAAGCTAAGCAAGAAGAAGGACCCTGGGAAAGATGTTCAATCCTCATTCAGAAAGGCAAACAGAATAGACATCGGAAGAGGGAGAAAATGGAGAACAGGACAAGAGCTTGCCACAGAGGGCCTCTGAAAGACTTTACCCAGCAGGGTGTCAAAGCAGATGCTGAGACTCACAGCCAAACTTTGGGCAGAGTGCAGGGAATCTTATGAAAGAAGGGGTGTGTGTATGTGTTAGAAAGACCTGGAGGGGAAAGGAGCTCCACAAGAAGAGCAACAGAACCAAAAAAATCTGGGCACAGGGGTCTTTTCTGAGACTGATACTCCAGCCAAGGACCATGCATGGAACTAACCTAGAACTCCTGCACAGATGTAGCCCATGGCAGCTCAGTCTCCAAGTGGGTTCCCTAGTAAGGGGATCAGGGACTGTCTCTGACATGAACTCAGTGGCTGCTCTCTGATCACCTCCTCCTGATGGTGGAGCAGCCTTACCAGGCCACAGAGGAAAACAATGCAGCCAGACCTGATGAGACCTGATAGGCTAGGATCAGAGGGAAGGGGAGGAGGACCTTCCCATCAGTGGATTGGGAAGGGGCATGGGAGATGAGTGAGGGAGGGTGGGATTGGGAGGGGACGAGGGAGGGAGCTACAGCTGGGATACAAAGTAAATAAACTGTAATAAGTAATAAATTAATTAATTAAAAAAAACCTGCCAATGGTGGGATGCCAGAAACAATGCCCACTGACCAGGTCAAGGGATTTATTTTGTTTCAACCGAGCTCTATGGCTAGCTGGAGAATCACTTTTAATGCCACAGCTTTAGAAAGCAAAACACATAGAAAAACTCAGCTTGTCTGTATTTCTAGTCTCATTGTTCATGGCTGGGGAGGTGATTGTACCACAGTAACTAACTCTCATCTGTGGGGATTTGGGCATGAATCCAGGCAAGAGATGCACAGTATCCTCCTCCAAGAATCTACTGGAACTTTTCTAGCTGAAGGTTTCTCTGGTTACACAAGGGCTTTGCTTTACCTCTGTATAGGGAAGTGTGGAAACACCAGTGATTTATGATCCTCCCTTAAGAAAGTCACCCCAACTAGTACTGGAGTGGGGCCACTAGGGAAATACTCCAGCTTCTCCATTCTTTGTTAAGAAAAAACCAAGTTATAATCTCAGTGGCTACTCAGAAAGGCCCAGTGGGCAGCAAACCCAGTTGCCCATGTGGTACCCCAATATACATGATCTGGCTTTCCCTATGTAGACATGGATAAACCCAGCATGATGGATAGCATGCCCATCCATTAGCATAATCAGGGTCTGTCTTTGAGAACTGAGACCTTATCCTTCCTGGATGGACCACATCTAGTGGTGATGTGAGATGCAGGTGCAGAAGTGTGGACATTTAGGTCCCATGCAGGATTATGCTAAAAGACAACACATTCCCCAGAGCTACTTGCTCTGTCAGGGCTGCATCGTGACCTGCCTGCCAAATCCTTCCTTTAACTCAAGCCTCAAAAATGTCTTCACTGCGAAGTTTGCACCTCCCCTGCTTCTAGACAAAACTGTCCATAGTGCTTTTCTCTCCTGACTCCAGAAGTCTTCACTGTGCCAATTGGGATCATCACTAAGCCCTCTGAACTCTCCCTCACCTGGGGAGCACTCTCCAGCTGTGCTGTGAACTCACTGGGGATGAATGCAGGGAGGCTCCTTGCTAAAATGTGTCACCTAGACACCAGCCTACAGGGCACACAGATGTTATGACTGCTATCTGAAACATGCCTTACAGGCTCATGTTATGAGGTCTTTATCTCCAGTTGATGGTGCTGATTTTGAGAGTTTCTGGAAACTTGGTGGGGGTAGGGCCTGTCTGAAGGAAGCAGGTAACCTGAGGTGAGTTCTTAAGGGCATTCGACTGCCTGCTGTTTCCTGTTTACCATAATGTGAACGGCTCCTGTATGTCACATGCCTGTTATCATGATCTCCTGCTCAGGTATGGGGCCAAGCACCTATGACTATACCTTCTGAAACGGTGAGCCGAAATAAATGTTTCCCTGACTGTGTTAGGTATTTTGGGCATGGGCATGAGAAAAGTAACCGGCACCCTGGCCTTCACTGGGCATCCAACAACCAGTTTCAGCTCAACCTTATCCCAGTTTTCTCTGGCTGAGCTGCACCTTTCGTATATTCACACCTAGACATTCTTTCCTTGTCCCCACATCAGATTAACATGATTGTCCAGAGGCTCTCTCCACTGGCCTACTGTTCTTTTCTCCCTCACACCATGAGGAACCTCTGCACATGTCCACTTCATCTCATGTCCCTGGCGAACAACTAGAAGAGTTATTTGTCTCAATCTGGAGTTGAAACAAGGGATTTGTTCTCAGTGTAGCAACCATGCTCAACCTTATCAACTGTTCAGTCTTCTCACTGTACTGTGTCTTCCATTACATATTTATGTAACTTTCTGAAAGTCATTCCTTCATAAATGCCAGTGCAACCTTGCCTGTAAACCCAGATAATAATGGTTGATAATGTTGATGCAATCAAAAGACTAATACTAAATTCTCTGTTAATACTACTTTCCTGACTGCTCATCCTGCGTCATGAACTTTGTCATCCTATTGAGAGAAATTATCCAGCATCAGTAACTACTCCTACTGTTTGTAAGTAGCCTGCAGAAGCTAGTGACTATTCAAGTTTGTACTGATGATAGAACCCCTCTTGCCAGTATGTACTTAATGGCCTTGATGGGTGGGTATTTTTTATTTTATAGACAAATCCTTGTACCAATTTTGTCAGTTCAATACTCCAGTAAACAGATGCTGAAATGTAATTAAAATTCTAAGAGGTTTGTTACAGATAAAATATTATGTACAAATGACCACAGACATAGAATAACATGCTAGTCTCTTAAAAGAGATTGGTTAGCTAGTGTGCCTGTTTCACTCATTGCCACCTTTGATTCATTAGGCTACACAGCCTTCTTGGCTATTATAAGTGTGATCCAACTAGATAATGCACTCTAATGTAAAATTAGATCCTGCGGGGTATAACAAGGAAAAACTCAGACCCCAATTCATGGTGCCTGTGAATACTGATATCATCAAGAGACTCTTTCCTTAGTGACTTTAACAATTATTTCTCCCTCCCAAATAGTACATTTTTGCCTGCTCATACTCTTGTTTATCAGTCCAAGGAATGAGGCCTCCTAGTATCTAGCATCATGAGGTATGAAACATTTGGCCTCCACATGTACAAAATGCGATGCTTGTCTAACTGCAGAAACTATTAACTCAAATTTACTGAAAACAAAACAAAACAACCAACCCACATCTGTGTCAAGGATTCTGCAGATTTACTGATAGGCTGGGACCTTGGTGACTATAAGAAGATGGAATGCTACAGATCAAGAGCCAGTGTTGTCTTGAGCTATCCTTAGTTCCTTTAATGGCCATTGATCGCCAGCTCCTGGGTCTGATCTAACATCCTTTTGACTTTCAGGTAAAATCTTTGAAATGAATTAACTGAGCATCCTGTTGGCTTCTACCAATCTCAAAGCTAGGAATGCCAAGGATGCCTTTACATAGCATCTATAGCAGAGATTTCTTACTTCCTTTAACTTGCCTAATTCACAGTAATGTATTCAATGCATTGCACTGATTTATTGAATTATTTGGAGCTGTAACTATAAAAGTTTCACATCAGCATGTCATTTTAGATAACCTGAATCCCAGACCATAGTAACACAATTTTGGTTCAAAATAAACTATCTCCTATCTGCCCTTCTCTAAAAAGTAATTAGAGTTTTATTGAGGTACATAATCTATGAAAAATAAAGGAGTCAGGGTTTGGAAAGACATTGTGCTACTTCACATATTAGATAATATCTTGTTTAACCCAAGGGACCTTTGGAGCAAATATTACATAGTAAAGTTCCTGCTGGCCCAGAAATAGTCAGGCAGGCCCTAGTAACCCACATATATTCATTCAATGGCTGGACACTGCCTGAATATGCGTTGAGTCTAACTGCAGAGAGAAGCCATTAACTGGCTGCTTTCTCCATGCCTGCATGGTTCATGCATTCTTCAAAAGGGATCTGAGCAGGGTTTCTCTGTGATAATTTCCTAAGGAAATCCTCTACAGCTTCTAAACCAGAGCTTATATCTGCTGAGCTCTTCATTAGCTTAGATTTAAAAGTTCCCTTTTTAAAATGAGAAAAGAACAATTGTAGGAGGGATAAAGAAACAACTGTACAGGCTCAAAAAACAAAACAAAACAAAAAGACAACAACAACAAGAGAACCTTAGGAAAAAATACAACACTAGAAAATGGCTCAGTGGCTAAAGCGCCCACTGTTTAAGCAGAAGAACAGAAGTTTGGATCCCAGAAACCCACATAAGTGTCCGGTTGAATGGTGACCCATCTGCGAGTCCAGGGATCAGAAAGTGAGACAGAGGATCCAGGGAGCAAGAGAGCTACACAGACTAGCTCGTGTTGCCAAGCTTCAGGTTCAGTTAAGAGAGCCTGTGTCAGTGAATAAGGGAGGAAGTGTTGAGGAAGCTTCGCAGCATCAACCTCAGGCCTCCACATGCACAGCCATACATGGGAACATGTACCTAACAGACAGACAGACAGACACACGTGAGGAAAAAAAGAAAAATCACCACTATAAATTGATAGTTTGTGACAGTGCTTAAACATGCTACAGAGCATTTTTTTTGTGTGTGTGTTCTTTCACTAAAGGAGGAATTGCAGCACAATGAACAGGAGGTCCCAAAGATGGCAACCGTCTTCATTTCTGCCCTCAGTGGGAAGATCAGCTGTGCTACAATGTACTTTTCCCCCTCACTTAGTTTTTTCCTATGTGACCTGAACTCTTTGGCCTAAGATCTGTTCTCAGTTCATATCTCTATCATAGTTTACTTAGTGTTCTGCTATACTAAGTGACACAATGTCACAAATTGAATGGCTTTTAGGCAACACAAAATTGTTTGTCACCATCCTAAGACTGAGATGCTGGTGAGCCTTTTGGTTGAGTTCCTTTTCCCTAATTCATAGACGGGTGTCTTCTGGTTCTGTCTTCACATTCACTCCCTTTGGCCTCTTTCCTAAGGACTCAACTCTCATGACATAAGCACTTCCTGTTCCAAGACCCCTATCTCCTAACACCATCATCTGGGGGATTTAGGATACTGTATTAATTTAGGGGCTTGGGGGACAGACATTCAGACTGTAACGGTTCCCTAAAAGCAGATCACAACACAAGGATTTGGGGCTGCCTCAGAAATAGTTCACAGGAGTGAAAGGGCAAAGAGTAAGGTAGGAAGATGAGAAAGGAGAAAGACACAACATGAGATGCTATCTGGAAAGACCCACAAGTTTCTCAGAGTCATTAGAAATTCCTCTTGATGCTTCCAAGATGCATAGAAGGAAAACAAACAAAACAAAACAAAACAAACCTGGATTAGAAAAAGCCAAGCTCACCAGAAGAGAACCAGTGTGAGGTCTGAATCCAAGAAGCACAGCATCAGTGAAATAAGCTACAAATGTCACTATAGGTGAGGCTGAAGTCACAAATGGCTGAGGAAATGTAGCGTGGGCATCTATAGACAGTGTTGACCTATTTGGCCCAAACTCTGTTCAAAATAACTCACTTGTTTGGTTAAAGCCATTCTGTTTAAACAAAATAAGGACGCCGTGTTAATAACTTCCAGTTACTGTACCGAATATCTGAGATTACAAAGTCCTAGAGAGAAAAGGTTAGTTGGACCTGGTAGTGCACTATTATAATTCCAGCCATTCAGGAAGCCGAGAGAGAAGAATTACAAGTTCAAGACCAGCCTGGGCAAATTTAGTGAGACTCTGGCTCAAAATAAGAAGTAAGGCAAAAGGAGCACTAAGGGTTCAGCTTCGCGGTGGAGTACATGGCCTGAGGCACTGCATTTGTTTCTGAAGGAGAAAGAGACAGTCATGTGCATGCACACACACAAACACACACACACACACACACCACACGAGAGACAGGAACAGGGGAGAGATTGGTGCAGTGGTTCCATCCACAGGGAAGCCCGTTGCCTTTAGGCCTCTGGTGTTGGTGATGGATAGCAAAGGCAGAGAGCATGAGGGAGAAAGAATTTTTACCCTGTGGCCAGAAAGTGAAACAGGACAGGCTGGCGCCTCATAATCCACTTTGAAAGCGCAAGACCTCCCTTAGGCCCCACCTCTTACAGGTTACATGGACTTTCAATGGCACCATCCAGGGGCAAAAGTTTTAACAGGTAGGCTTTTAAGAGACATTCAGTATAAAGACCATAGCAAGCACACATAAAGAAAGATGCATTGATCTAGATGTAAGCTGCTTAAATAGCTTAAGGAAGTCAGAAGTCCTGCAGTTTGATAGACTAAAGGACAGACACCAGAGACTGAGGTGGCTTGATCACTGAAAACCTTTTTATTTGTTCTGTTCCCATCGTGGGGCTTTCCATGGCTACCTCTGGGGCATCCCCCTAGCCCCTCTAGGTCCTAATCCCATGACAACTGAGAAGTTCCTTATGACCCTGGATTCTGGTTTGTCCCATGGCTTGATTCCCTGCACTTGATTCCCTTCTCCCAGGCTTAACCCATCTAATCCTGAGGCATGGATGTCACAGGCATCTAAGGAGGCCACCACAGCCCTTGCTTCTCGGTATGAAAGAATGATGTCCGCAGTGGATGCTGCACATTTCAGACAGACTTTAAGAACAATTCGTGTTCTGCAGTTGGCTCTGGAAGGACTCTTGATGCAGCAGGATGACATGGAGAACCAGTTTTGTCATTCTCCTTGCCCTCAGCAAGATCCTACATGCAGGTGATGGCTTACTGTATAAGGCTCCATCCAAGACAAAGTACCTCAAAACCTGGGAGCTCTGCTATAAAATGATTCAACACTGCCATCTCATGGCCAAAGCCCTGAACTTGGTTCCATCTGGTAGTTGGCTTGAACTATTATGTGCTTTCCCCACCTACACTACCAGCCAGTGCTGGAGAGATGCCCCTGGCCTTTCTTATTTGATAAGGCACAGACCTTAGAGAATTCACTGACAGCATCACCCTGCAGACCAATCTAAATGCCACACTCCCTCAAAGCCCGACAGACCAACTCCACAGAGGCACACTGGCTCTGGATCCTGGACTGCAGAATTATATCTTTAACTTTCACAGTCAAATGAATCTCTCTCTCACACACACACACACACACACACACACACACACACACACACTCTAACTTCATTATGGACACGTAGATTCAGAGAATTTCTAAATTGTACTCTTTTTCAGCAAGAAGGTCAGTTGGGTTTCTGTACAATAGTTTTATAGTTCGCTTTTGTGTGGACACTTGATCTTCGTTGTTTTTCATTGCTAGGGTGTTGAACCCAGGGCTTTATACTTATTAGACAAACATTCTATCTCTGACTTACACCTCTAGCTGTGAAGTTTTACGTTTCCTATGAGTGACTCCATATTAATATAAAAGTGTCCTGCTGTGTTACTAATCCACTTAGTAGACGGAAATCGAATAAGCATAGCATCTCCTTCCCCAAATGATATGGTCAACATGTCTGTCAGAGGGAGGAAGCAGAGACCAAACTTCTCATCAGAGGGACCCCATGGAGAATATCTTCTCACAAAAAGGCACATGAAACCCTTGGAAATGGGATTTGTCTCTAACCTGCAACATCACCCAGGACCTCTGGACTCACCAACTATGTTTAGGAATTCTCTCAGGGTCACTAAAGGAAAAAAAAATCCCTATTCCTCTAGCAGAGATACTTGTATATCACAGGATAGGCACAGTTCCTTGAACCAGGTTACAGCCTTCAGAAATTCAAGAAAACTGTCAAGGAAGGTTTCTAGATGTGGGGAGAACAAATGATTGCAGAATTAAAAAAAAGAAGTCACTCCACACATAATCAAATATTATATGGAACCCTAACTCTACTCAGAAATGGGAGCTTTGGTAAGATTATTACAATTAAGTGATGTAAGAGTGGGACCCTAACAAGATGGGGGTGATGGCCCCGTTAAGATTCTTTTTTTTTTTTTTAAGATTTATTTATTTATTATGTACACAATGTTCTGCACACCTGCATGCCAGAAGAGGGCACCAGATCTTGTAATAGATGGTTGTGAGCCACCATGTGGTTGCTCGGAATTGAACTCAGGACCTTTGGAAGAGCAGCCAGTGCTCTTAACCTCTGAGCCATCTCTCCAGCCCCCAAGATTCTTTTTTTTATAAAAGGTTTATTTATTCATTATGCATACAATGTTCTGTCTGCACATACACCTGCACACCAGAAGAGAGCACCAGATCTCACTATAGATGGTTATGAGCCACCATAAGGTTGCTGGGGATTGAACTCAGGACCTCTGGAAGGGCAGCCAATATTCTTAACCTCTGAGCCATATCTCCTGTTGATGACACCTTTAAGAAAAAGGAATGACAGACCTCACTTGGCTTACGCACGGAGGAAAGCATCTGAGAACAAATGAAGAAGGTGGCAGCGTACAAATGAGGATTCACCAAAACCCTACACGCCAGGAACCTGTGCTCAGACTTCCAGTTTCCGAAGCCTTGAGAAAATAAATTATGCTGCTCAAAGCATTCAGTCTTCTGTATCTTGCAAGTAAGTAAAACAATGCACATCACACACACACACACACACACACACACACACACACAGAGAGAGAGAGAGAGAGAGAGAGAGAGAGAGAGAGAGAGAGAGAATAGAGATTTGGCTATAGTTTGAATTGGGCATTCGACTTTGCCCATTTGGTCCACTTACTCTAAGCAAAAGAGATGAAGATTCTCCATGGGATTGGGCTGTTTAATTATCATAGTGTTGGTATTAACACACTATCTTTTTTTGTAAAGTACTGGCTGTATTTTGAGCAAACAGCAGTTTTCCTGTACAATCTTCTTTTTTTTTAAAGTAGTTTTTTGTATTTTTTTATTATTTACCACTTTATTCACTTTGTATCCCCCCATAAGCCCCTCCCTCCACCCCTCCTGATCCCACCCTCCCTCCCCCTTCTTTTTTTTTAATTGTTTGTTATTATTATTTACATTTTATCAACTCTGCATCCCAGCTGCATCCCTACAATCTTCTTAGAGATGAAATTGAAATAATCTGCTGCCCCTTTCCAAAAGAGTAATTGAGAAAAGTGACGCTATGAAGAGTTGACGGCAGGTCATATGGTGCATCCAATTCTTCCTAGCCTACATTCCATTCTCAAATTGGAGAGGACTAGCTAATATTCTCTTGGCCTCACACACAATCACATTTGCTGGGCTGTTCTGCAGTTAAGCCTTCAGCTTTTGTCAAAGGATGCTATAAGGAAAACAGGCTAATAACATCCATTATTCTTCTTGCTCTAAAAACATGGAAGACATTGCCCACTGCACCCCTTAGCGTCTGTTTAGAAAGCCTCTTATAAAAGGTTTCTGATGGTTCCTCTTAGGAAGGACTTTGCATTCCCTGAGTAATCATCATAATTCTTCCTCAGTTGATAAAAGCAGAGTAATAGTGTCTTCTGGAACTTTGCCTGAGAGAAACTTAGAGTCCTTCTTAAAAGTTGAGCTGTAAGAAGGCATAAAACATTTATCTAGTGATACAAAGTTGGGTCTTTCTGTGGGAGGAGGCTTGAAGCCCCACTTTGGCTGGCCAGCATGGGATCTCAGTCAATACATGCTGTAAATTAAATGTCAGTGAGGAAATGTTTAAAATGTATTATTTAACATGTATAGATGCTGTATCTACATGTACATCTATGTACCATGTGCATACATGGTACCCATGAAGGCTAGAAGGGGTCATTAGATCCTCTGGAACTGGAAGTACAGATGATTGTGGATTATTATTTACATTTTATCAACTCTGGATTCATCACTCCACAGTTTTATACTTCACCGATTACAGGCAGCCTTGCTGGCTCCTGTTTCTCGGTACTTGTTTCTCTGTTCTCATACCTCTCCTGTGCTGACCTCCACTGACCTCCCCTTCTAGGAATCCAGAAGGCAAAACTGAAACTTACATGTCCCAAGTGTTGGTCTTGCTCTACAACAAGGCCTGAGCGGCCCCTGTGCCGCCTTGCATTTCCTCAGCCATGGCTGCAGCCACAGCCATAGTGGACATTTATTCATGTAGTTTATTTTGTGCCAGCACGACTTTTATTAGAGATCAGTCTCTTTGTTAACAGCAAATTTAACATTTTCTCTCCCCCTGACTCAATTATGATAGGTAATATGTGCCTAGAAAAATTTTTTGTTCTTGATTGCCCAAGTCATTTGGGTATAAAATTTTCCATAATATGCCCTAGAGAGCCTCTGAATTTCAGCGGTATCTTTGTACGTTTTCCCTTAGAGGCTCTAACGTTATTCATTTGTGTTTTCTCTTTCTTTGGGTTAGTTTAGCTACAGGTTTGCAATCCTGTTTGTTTTCTTTTATTTAAAAAAACAAACAAACTCAGGTGTTGATCTTTAATGTTATTTTTTATTTAAGTTTTAAAAAATGAGAATATCGTACATGAGTACTGTATTTATGCTATCTCCAACCTTCTAGCTTCTCCCATGTCTGCCACCCCACTCAAACCCATGACTTCTTAAATTATTGTTGTTTTACACACAAACACACACACGCACACACACGCACACACACAGATATACATATATAATCTGTTGAATGCAGTTAGTGTTGCTTACATGAGTATGTGTTCAATGATGGCCCCTGTGAGTGGATAACCTATAAGAGGGCTCATCCCTGGAGGATGACTGAATCTCCCTCTCTCAGCAACTATCAATTGCTCTTGTGAGCTCTTCCCCCTGTCCATGTTAGCACGCCAACTGGTGTCACTGAAGGTCTTATTTAAACAACTGTATTGTTGAGGCTTCCTGGGCATAGCCTTCCTGTCATACGTAGGAGATAATACCTCACAGGAGACATCCTGGTCCCCTGGCTCTTACCCTCTTCCTGCCTCCTCTTCTTCCGTGTTGCCTTAGGTGGAGGGGTTGTATTGCAGATGTATCGGGCAGGGGTTGGGCACCCCATGGGCAGTGGTTCTCTACATCTTGATCAGGTGTGGAGTCCTGTAATGTTGTCTACTGTGAACAAAGCCTCTTAGATGAGGGATGGGAGCTGGGGAAGGAGTTGTGATCAGAGCCAGGTCTCTGAATTTTTCTTCTGGTTTCTATTTCTGCTTCAATTTTTGTTCTTTCCTTCTGTGAATCTTGAGTTTCGATAAAATCTTGTTATTATAAAACCTGTATATGATGTGCCATTAAGTTGAGAGTTATTTCCTTTAAAAAATTAATGTGGATCCTGTCTTAGTTTTCTATTGATGTAATGAAACATAAGCAAGAACAAAACTTGGGAAGAGAGGGGTTTATTTCACTTTTCAACTCTTAAGGCCATAACCCAGAGACGTGATAACAGGAAGTCTAGGCAGGAACCTGGAGAGGGCAGGAACCTGGAGAGGGCAGGAACCTGGAGACCATGGGAGGAGGAGTGCTTCTTACTGAGTTGCTTTACTTCTGCTTTCTCATCTATCCCGGACCACCTGCCCAGGGATGGCACATCCCACGGTGAGTTGGCCCTTCCACGTCAATTGTCAATCAAGAAAATGTGCCACACAGGCTACACACAGATTGATATCTGGTGGGGGCATTTTCTCATTTCAGGCTTTTCTCTTCCAAAATGACTCTAGCTCAACTCAACTTGACATAAAACTAGCCAGCAGAGCACCTACAGCTGTACACTTCCTCTCAAAACTGCTTTCACTGACTCCTACAGAATATAAGTCGAATTTCCTCTTTCATTTGATTCTGGAAAGTTTTCATTTTCCCATGATTTCTCCGACAATCCAATGTTAAGACAAAGTATATCATCCAATCTCCATGTGTTTGCATAATTTCTGTTGTTGATTTCTAGTTTTGTACTGTTACAATCTGATAATACAAAGAGAGGAAATAACTTTATGCATATTAAGACTTATTCCTAAAATGTGATCTCTGTTGCAAAAAGTTCCATGTGCTGATGACAGGAATGTGTATTCTGTCCTTGGATGGAATATTCTGATGATATCAATTAGTTCTATTTTTTTTATATACAGTGCAATTTAACTGTTAGAGTTTTGACTTTGCTTTGTTTATTTGTTTGGCTCTGGATGACAGGAAGACAGAAATATTGAGGTTACTCACAATTACATTGGGACTTATCTCTCCCTTTTGTTTCATAAAATTGAATGCTGTGAATACTTAGTGTTCATATGGTCAATCATATCTTTTCATCAATATGTGTTGTTCTTTGTCTCTTCTGAGCAGTTTCATCTTCAATTTCATTTTCCAGGATAAAGTAGGGCTGTGTCAGATTACATTTGCTTAAAATTTCATTATTTTTACCTCTTTACTTTCTGTGTCTATAATGTCATAAGAACCTTACTCTACTGACAATTTGTTCAGTCTTTTATTTTTTTTTATTTTTTCTTTTAGTGCAATCTGCTAATCCTGTCTCTTAATTGGAGAGATTTGATCATCTGTATTATCCAGGGTTATTATTGAATGGTATATACTAGCATTGCAATTGTTCCTGGCATTGTAATGTTTTTTTTCTTTTGTAGGTTTTTTGTTTTTGTTTTTTTTTTTTGTTTTTGTTTTTATCTATTTTTGTGACTTTCTCCCTATGCATTTCAGGAATCTGGTGGTTTGTTGTGTAATTCTTTCCTGCTCTCATTTGCTTATCTATTCTTCTAAAGAGATCCATTCATTCCTGTGCCCCCATGAATGTTTGTCTTGAGTCATCTAGTGTGTCTAGAATTCCTTTCAATATCTTCTGTGGTGTGGTAATGCTGTAATGCCATGGAGTCCATTAGTTTATTTGGGTTCAGAGGTTCTCATTTACCCCTGATACTAAAGGATAGCTTTGCTGGATATAGTAGTCTAGGTTGGCAGTTATTTTCTTGGAGGGCTTGAAGTACATCATTCCTTGGCCTCCTGCGCTTTGGAGTTTCTCCTGAGAAATCTGTCATTACTCTGATGAATTTGCTTTTATGTATGTTTGGCACTTCCTGCTTGCAACTTTCAGTGGTCTTTCTTTGTTCTGCACTATAATGGTTTATCTCTAGTATGACATAGAGAGGTTCTTTTCTAGTTGTGCTTAGGATTCTAAATGCCTCCTGTTTCTGAGCATCTATTACTTTTCTAAGATTTGGAACATTTTCTAGTTCAGTGACTGAACTATATATACTCAGCTTTGCCATCTAAGCTGATTATTTTTGCCTGATTTTTAACTATGCTCCATTGTTCTTATACAGTCTGTTCATAATTTTCCTGCATTACTTTCTGAGTATGTCAGTCCATCAACCTTGTCTTTGAGCCCTTTCCCACTCCACCTCATTAAAGGTGGAGATTAAACCACTACACACAAATGGTCACAGCATATTGACCTGGTGTATAGGTGGAGCTGAGATCTGATTTTCTTACAGTTTTAGGCAAAAATCTGTCACTCATGACAGGGCTAGATTTGCTGTAGAAGCAATTGTTTTGTATATCTGGGGACATTGCTAAACCTAAAAAGCTTTGTGACTTGGTGATCTATGGACAAGGCAAGCACTAAGTTCTTCCAGGGTCCCCTCAGTTGGCACACCCACTAAAGCACTGCATATCCAGAGCATGAAGGAAACAGACTACTGAATTCTATACCAGAGGTGGGGGCACCATGAGAACCAGCAATGCACTGGCCAACTCCCAGTGCTCTCAGGCTCAGCTCCTCACCGGCAACTCCATTCAGGACTGCTACCACTATATCATCACATACCAAAGCTCCCACTGTTTATAGTTTTGAGAGGATTTGTAACAGACTCTGACTTTCTACATGGCTGCTTCTTCTCATAGCCATCTCCCAGCCAGTCACTGTGGCAGAGTATCCCTGAAAACACTAGAGTCTAATCATTCTATGTTTTTTCACCTTCAGTGTAGTTTAGTACTTAGTAGGCCCCTCCTCAAGATGCCATGTGGTTACACTACTTGCATGGTGACCCGTGCAATGGAATTATCTGAAGCTTATTGTACAGGACAGACACTTTTATTGCAAATCCTTCTATATGACTGAGAGCTCATAATAAAAAATAGTTTTCTTCCTGCCTGGGGTTGGAGTTATGGATGCTATCCTATCTGTCTCTGAGATACTTTTCTGCTTCCCCATGTTTTCTAGATTTTCCATCTCATCTTTCTTGGTTCCCAGAGCTCTTCTTTCTGTCTCTTCTCGGGGGAGAGCTTCTCCTTGGTTGCTTTAACACTTGGAGAATCATGAAATAGATCCTTCTGTTTTTACCAGGAGTAAAAGATGGCACTGAAGCTATTCTCACAACCCCATTTCCTTCCCCAATGGCTTCATCCTCACTACCAAAGTGCTCTCCCTAGTTTGTGTCATACCTGGAGATAATGTAGAAATGTCTTTTCACAGCTACCAGGACTCATTTGTGGCATCACAGTATGATTTTAATGTGATGTTTACTGTGTTAGAATTTTGGATGTATCTCCAAACCTGGGTCACTGACAGTGGTAATGGTTATGCTAGGAAAGGGCTCCCAGAGGTGTGTCCAAGACTTAGCCAGACAGAATCCCTAGTGTGCAAACAAGTTTAAATGTAAATCCAAACACTTTCTTTCATAAGTGTGTCAGCATCAAAGTACAACGTGAGGTAGAATTGTATCTGTAGTAACTACTACCCAAAGCTTTTATTTTACTGAAATGTTCAAGTTGATTCAATGACACAGCAAACAGAAATGAGCAGCACTGTCTTCTTCAGAGCTGACTGCAGTAACCACTTCACTCCCCAAATTATATTATTTTCAATATCCCATGTCTGTACAACTTGATTAATGAGCTTTCATTAAAACCCTATGAAT
The DNA here is from genome assembly GCA_010120015.1 of Rhombomys opimus. Taxonomy (NCBI): domain Eukaryota; kingdom Metazoa; phylum Chordata; class Mammalia; order Rodentia; family Muridae; genus Rhombomys; species Rhombomys opimus. The sequence continues at coordinate 3,661,189 of REGO01000176.1, forward strand.
TATGATCAAACTTATAGATTTTTCTGCAGTACAAAGTTTAATATCTTGGAAGGAGACATTTCCCGAGCAGAAGTAACTGATATATTTCTTGAGAGGCAGCCAAGAGACAACTGGCCTTGTAAAGTCATATGAAGGTCATTTACAAGCTGGCCAGTTCTAGTAGCACCATCATTTTGATACCCTGTGCCTTTGACAGCAATATGACTGATTTCATGCTTTGGCATACATTTCTCAGAAAATCAAAATGCTCTTAAACTAACCCTCAGGACTTGATGAGCAAATAGACAAAAATTACAAAATGCAATTGATTTAGAGTTCAGCCAGAGAAGAATGCTTTTCAACTGAAATTAGCTCATCTGTTATCACTCAAATGTCTCTAATTATTTAATATGAAACACTAACGTGGAATGTGATTTATAACAATAGTTTGTTATTGTCTGATTAAGTCCAAAACAAGCCAACAGTTATAAAGAAATGCCAGGTGGTGATTAAAAACAAACCCGCTGTGTAATTAATTCCACCAACAACTTAATTTGCCCTCAAAATATATGTACATGAGGGTTAAAATTCCTTCAAAGCCAACTCAGTGGTTGAGTTATCACAAAGTCCCTACCACAAAAAACAAATATCCTCTGGTCTGTCCTTAAACTGAACAGGGAAGTAAAGGTATCCAACACTCCACCAATGTCCTTGTCTAAATTGTAGCCATCTTAAGAAGTTTCTATTCAAGTTTTCTTTCCACAAGAATTTAGTCATCTCTCGCATGTAACTCATAGCCTTACTTTTTTTTTCTGAGTCATCAGCTTTCTAAGTCATCAGCCTTTCACGGTTGCTTCTCAGAAGCTCTGTACTTCCTGCAGTACAAAGGCAGACATAACTAATCATCAGCCTAAACACCTAGCCTAAATCCCAGGGCTGCAGGCACTTCGGAGTGCTCTGTCAAGGCAGTTTGTTATACAAAAGTCAAGATGCTAGGGAACATGTAAAAACTTAAAAACAAGGGACCAAACATGTAAAAAATACGTTAAAGAAAATGTCTGTCTTGGCATTTGCTTCTCTTATGGTATGAGAAGTGGTCTGAAAAAAAACATGAAAAATGGATTTGGGAATTGGCTTATGTATACCCAGTGAGCAAAGAGAGCACTGTCCTTGTTAGAGAGGGGCACAAAACGGTATGTTACAAGGTGCTGATTTAGTTAAGAACAATTTTACCAAAGGGATCCTGATCCTCTCAAAAATGCTTTTTGATTTTCTTCTTCTTCTGGTGTCCATCCTCTTTGCCTTTCGAGATGGGAATTGAGCATTTTACTTAGGGTCCTCTCTCTTGATTAGTTTATTTAGATATACAGATTTTAGTAGGTGTATCCTATATTATATATCTATATGAGTGAGTATATACCATGTGTATCTTTCTGCTTCTGGGATAGCTCACTCAGAATGATCCTTTCCAGTTCCCACAATTTACCTACAAATTTCATGATTCCTTATTTTTCATTGCTGAGTAATACTCCATTGTGTAGATGTACCACAATTTCTGCATCCATTCTTCAGTTGAGGGGCATCTGGGCTGTTTCCTGCTTCTGGCTATTACAAATAAAGCTGCTACAAACATTGTTGAGCAAATGTCCTTATTGTGTACTTGGATATATGCCTCTTTTGGATATATGCCTAGGAGTCGTATGGCTGGGTCTTAAGGAAGTGCTATTCCTAGTTGTCTGAGAAAGCGCCAGATTGATTTTCAGAGTGGTTGTACAAGCAGGAAACAAGTTAGGAACCTGCCACAGAAGGCCTCTGAAAGGCTCTGCCCTGTAGACTATCAAAGCAGAC
>REGO01000176.1:3691640-3716984 GCA_010120015.1 Rhombomys opimus
GATTAAAGCCAGAGCCAAGAGGCCGAATGCCACTGCTCAGATGGCATTAACTCCAAATTTGCCAATAACTCCATAAAGGCTGCCACACAGAACCCTGGCTGTCTTGCAGTTGCTTCGTGGACCAGGCTGGCTTCAAACTCGAAGATCTCCCTGCCTCAGCCTTTTGAGTGCTGGGATTAACGGCCTGTGCCAGCATGTTCCAGTTCTCTTTAAAGATTTATTTATTCATTTAAGTATATGCACATGCATGGATTGTGTGGACTAATGCATGTGAATGCAGGTGCCTACACAGATCCTGGCACCTGGAACTGGCTTTACAGGCAGTTATCAGCCACTGATATGGGCACAAGAAATTAAACTTGAGTCCTCTGGAAAAGTGCTATCCATTTGCTTTTAACCTTTTTGAAAAGCCATCTTTTCAGCTTTAGTGTCTTTTGGTAGAGGATCTTACTCTGAATCCCAGACTGGCCCAAATCTGTAGTCCACTCTAGCTTTAGATAACCCTAGCTGATCGTTATCTACCTGCTCCACATTTGGGAATGTTGCCATTATAGATATATATCTGTTCACATTTTTACTTCTGTGCTCAGCAGACTTGTTTAGGAGTCCTTACAATTAGTTGGTGTGTGGGAGCCAGGCAACAATGACATTTAAGCAAAGGACCATCACTCTATCTCTTTAGTTAAAACAACAACAACAACAAAAAAAAAAACATGCCAATGAAGAAGAAAACTGGTATGCTGAACTGTTTTTTGCTACCTTATTATATGGTAAAACGAGATTGTAATCAGTAGGCTTAGAAATATTTAGAAAACAGAATTAATAAAGAAATCACAACTGAAGACTTCAATCTTAGTTCCTTGGTGCAGCAGATGCTTGGGGCCAGCCAAGAGACTTATGTCTATCTACGGGAGACCTTTGGATATCAGTGGCTACACAGTGTGAGTTTGGGAGTCCAGAACACTGTGGCCCTATAGACATTTGGCATGCAGATCGGACATGGTTGTTCATTGGTAATCTCACCACTCAGAGAGTGCAGGCAAGACAAGGGTAATGAAAGCTCAGGCCAGCCTGGACTATATGATAAGGTAAAATAATCACAAAAAAGAGTAAGAGAAAATCGAATGTAGCTTAAACCCCACCTATTCTCTACCTGAACAAGCACATAGGAGGGATGTAATGAGTGACCACAGAAGGGTCCAGGAGAGAAACTTTGGGATATGGTGGCACAAGCATTAAATCCCAGCAGTTGGGAGGCAGAGGAATGCAGATCTTTAAATTCCAGGCTACCCTGGTCTACAAAGTGAGTTTCAAGAGGCCTAGGGTTACATAGAAACCCCCACCCCCTTTTTCCTCAATTTTCCCCTTGGCAATCCGGGCCCCTTAATTTTAAAAATTAATTAATCAATTCTTACAATTTATTCACTTTGTATCCCCACTATAGACTCCTCCCTTGTCTCTTCCTAGTTTCACCCATCCTCTCTCTTCTCCCCCTCTGCCCCTTGCCCAGAGTCCTGATAGGGAAGGCCCTCCTTCCCTTCTATCTGACCCTAGTCTATTAGGTCTCATCAGGGCTGGCTGCATTGTCTTGCCCTGTGGCCTGGTAAGGCTGCACCCCACCCCCAGGGGGAGGTGATCAAAGAGCTGGTCACTGAGTTCATGTCAGAGATAGTCCCTGATCCCCTTACTAGAGAAACCATTTGGAACCTGAGCAGCCTATGGCCTTCCTCTGAACAGGGAGTCTAGGTCCTCTTCATGCATGCTCTTTGGTTGGATTATTTGTTTCTGCAGGCCCCCTGGACCCAGGTTTTTGGCTCTTTTGGTCTCCTTGTGGATTTCCTGTCCCCTCCAGATCTTTCTGTTCCTTTCTTAAAACCAAACAAACAGGTGGGCGTGGTGGTGTGTGTAGATGTATCTCTGTGAGTTTGAGGACAACCTTGTCCACAGAACAATACCAGAATAGCAGGGCTACTCTACAGAGAAATCCTGTCTTGAAAAAAAAAAAAACAAAAAAACAAAACAAAACAACCCCTGCCATAAAAAAACAACCAAAAAAGACAAAAGATTAGAAAAAAAGTTATAAAAGCTTTTTATTAATTGATCCCAAGATCTTAGACCTTAGCCTCACTCATCAGACAGAGCTCAAATCTACAGACATCAGATCTTTCTGAACCTACCAGGGAGCCTAAGACTTGAGAAAAATGAGAGGGTACCCAGGTTCTCGCTGACTGACCATAATTTTCAAAGCCTTGTGCAGAAAAAAAAGAAAAGCCACTGGTTATTCCATCCTGACAGAAGCCAGAATAAGAAATAGAGACACTGTCTTTCTGACTCCACAGACCCGTGTTCACCTAGTGTAATTGTTCTCCATGTCAGCTTCAGCTTCCAAGATCCAACTCACTGCAATCGTTTTGTTTCCAACAATCTGAGCAGTGTGTGAAGCCACAAGTTCTGGGCCCCCAGGATGAGAGATATGTCCCAAGCTTTCCATTTCTGCAAATCCAGAAGCCATGTTTTTCTATTTCTGCCAGCAACAGCAACGTCTGAACTGCTGGGGGTAGACACAGCGCTCCCCACATTTGTGGCAGATCTCTGTAGCAAAGGAGATTCTCATGGGCCGCCTTACATCCCTGACTGTATCCATGAGATCAGCACAAATTCAGGCAAATATCTCTATGAAGAGGTCAAACATATCATAGCACTAGAGAGGGGCGGGGTACTGCTCCTCATTCATCTTTCTCAAGTTGGCTGTGTGCTGCCAAAGGTCCCTCAGAATGAGCATAGAAAAGTCACTGCCATCGAACCTGACCTTGGCCATCTGGGAGCACTTGCTTAGGGCAGATGTGAGGACAATGAGATGAGAGTCCTTCATCCTACAAGCCGTCAAGTCCAGGGACTCCAAAGTGTCTGCCACGTTCTCTAGGAAGACTCAGAGAGGCGTAAGATCCAATTCCAATAAACCACACCTCTCATGTCCAGATGTTTCAGCTCAAAGAGCTTTGGACACCCAGAGAAGTAATTCAAGTCTGACTGTGAAACTTGGTAGTGAGTGACGGAGAGGGTCTCCAAAGGTGTCTTCAGGCACCTAGGGACAGACAAACAGGTTAGTTTAGACAAGAGTGTGTATACTGAAGTTTACAAGGAGGGAGATGGGTATGCATGTCTCAAGGTCTTTGTGACTGTACAGAGAAGGTGAATACCCAGGGTGCTGTCTGCTGTAATCTGCATGGTCAAATCTCACCCACAACGCTCACCATAACTGTGAACTAGTTTGATGCACACTTACTCATTGTTTGCTTCCCAATGATGGCCTTGCATCAAGCACCCATTACTCCTTAAAATTAAGAAGAAAGGCTTACTCTGGTACCCGACCTGGCTCTCCATCCTTGCTTACCCGGGGATCCGATTCATTCAGTCTCCAAGAAAGAAGATGCCATTCATGGAGAGGTGCTGGAGAGAGTGAAGATTGGAGAACTGAGACATGAACTTCCCAACACACTACACTTCTCTGTCTCCTGTCCTGTTGCAATTCTTGTAGATGTTTGACAGGAGGAGGTTGCAAAGATTTCTCATTTGGCAGAAAATGGGAGGAAAATGGGCCAGCTTGAACACATTCCACTCTGTGTTCACTTACAACTTCTCAACATCCTCTGGTTGGAAAACCTGCAGGATCTGCCTGATAGTGCAGAGAGACAAACCCCAAACCTGTATCTTTCTACAGCAGAACTGGATGGAGCCCTTTCTCTGCTGGGTCCACCTCAAGAAGTGTGCTTGCTCTGTACCCACGTAGGCCATGACGCAGACGTCAGCAGCTACCATGTTTGGATGCAGTAATAACTCACATCTCTGAGGAACCTTCACTACTTGCTGCTCATCTGGGGTCTCTGCTGAGCAGCCACCACCCTCTTCCAGCCCATATGCTGCAGAATCCATGGTGCTCCTTCTTTAGGTCAAGAACCTGAAGTTTTCCCCTCCTGTGGGGAAAACACCTGAAGTGTCCGTGGACATGAAGAGACCCTAAGTCACACTTTACTGCACATCTCCAAACACAGGTCTTTCCCCTGTCAGGTGTGTGTTTTCCAATGCTGAGTGTCCACTGTGTTCTCATTCATGCTACAGAAGTTTTCCCTGAGCTGCACAGGTATCTCTGACTACTTTCCTTCCTCTAAGTGACTCTCTATTACTCCTTATTCCCATTACTAGTGATTGTGGGAATGCCAGGGAAGGCCCATTTCACTGTGTGGCTACATTTACTCAAAGCTCTGACCATAGCCAACTGTCCTTAGGACAAGCAAAGAACAGCTTCCAAAACTCTGCATCTCTGCCTATGATCCATCAGAGACTCTGATCCTCTTATGAAGAAGTCATTCTGCCTGACCCCACAATCTCTTCCTTCTTATCTATGGGCTCCCTTCTACAGTACTTGCTTGTTGCTTGCCTTGAGTGAAACTTTCTTTGCAGCCACATGTCTATTCTGCATAGCACAGGCTTGAAGGTTTCCAAGTCATGGGTCTTCATCAATTCCCCTATTAGGAGACAGGAGAAAGGCCAGGTTGCCAACATTGCCTTCACAGTCATAGTGTGTCTACAACTGAAGGCCTCCTTGAACAGTGCTGGCAAGAGCTCCATGGGCAGTTTGTCCAGAGTTGACATGCCCAAGGTCTCATCTCTCAGCAGAGCCTGCCTTGCCAGCTTCAGGAGTGTGGGTGGAGTCTGAGCACTCGTTCTGGAACGTCTTTATTCAGAAGGATCCTGGGGAGGCATTTAGGGGAGAATAAATTATCAACATCAAGTTTAGAAAACCCCCTCACTCTCATAGGAACCAGACAAGGTCAGAGTTACTGCTCTGTCCTTGGTGGAGACATCAGATTAAGCCATTGTCCTCACTGGTGTCCTCAAAGCTAAACTCCCTCATTCGCATCATGGGAGCCCCTCTATTAGACAAATGGGCACATGATTTCCAGGTCAAAATACCTTATGTATGACCCTTAAAAAATAAAAAAGGCCAGCAGGGCATGGTGACATAAGCTTTTAATCCCTGAACTCCAGAGGCAGAGGTAGGTGGCATTCTCTGTGATTTGGAGGCCAGACTGGTCTACAAAGTCAGTCCAGGACAGCCAAGGCCACACAGAGAAACCCTGTCTTTATAAAAAAGAAAAAAAAAAAGCCATTCATTGTGGTTCAGTGTTTAATTCTTGCCAAGGAGGGAAAAGACAGTAGTTGGTTTCTACAGGCCTTTCTGGGTTACAAAAGCAGACCATATCCAAAGACCAAAGCTATTTTAAAAAGATGCAAACCAAAGCCTAAGTCAAGGTATTTGAGTAACTCACAGTTGTAATTCCACCAATTGAGATTCAGAAGCAAAGGAGCTGCCAGAAGACCAAAGATGTGTCATCTACACGTCTCCAGTGTGAGCCCTTGTCTCACAAAATCCATAAAACAATGAATGAATAAATGAATGAAGCACAGTACGAGGAAACATGATAGTAATCCCAGCACTCACAAGGCTTCTGAGTCAGGAGCATCTTGATTTCCTGATGAACCAGAGCCACATAGCCAGTTGTAGGAGACCATGAACAGTATAGTAATTCTTGTCTCAAAACAATCAACAATCATAATGAAATCAACCAGATATTTGAGATGAAGGCAAAACCTCATTTGGAATTAAAGCCAATGTCTTTGTGTGTTCATCTGAAGAAAGATAAATCAGTATTTCCTGTCTCATATTGGGGCTGAAAGGTCTTTTCACTGGGTAGAGCACTCCTAGCACTCAGGGAGGTAGAGTCAGATTGAATTCAAGGTCAGCTTAGTCTACAAAAAGGGTCCAGGAGAGCCAAGGCTACACAGAAAGCCTATCTTGAAAAACAAATGAGCAAACAAACAACAACAACAACAACAACAACAACAAAAAACAAACCAACCAAGCAAACAACAAAGGTCTCTACATCCAACTGCAGGATCCAAAGGAAGACAATTACTCACTAGTTCTGAGGACTACTGATGGTTTCTGGACCCGAACTGAGCCAGGAAGTTACTCCAGGGCTCCCATGAAGCCTTCATATACTTCTCTGCTCACGCTCCCTACTGCAGCCACACCTTCCAACCACAAACTGGAATTTTCTTGGATAGTTCAATCTCCACCCTTTTAATTCTATGTGAAACATGTAATCATTTCAGTGATTCAAACAAGTCAGAAGAACATCACATCTCCACCTTCCCAAAAACTCTTTAGTAAATATAAACATGCACTTGTTAAATAACTATGAAAAGCTGAATTTGATGATTTGTTCTTTCATTGGCTTACTTGCTACTCAATTTGTTTTAGGGACTGGGTCTTGTACTGAGGCTAAAGTTGTTTTAGAACTCTAGCTTGTAGCAATCCTCCTACCTCAGCATCCTTTTTCCTGGTAAGATTACTGTTGTGAGCCACCATATCTGGCAAAATTTTATCATGGGACCAAAGTCAGTCTGAGTTTGAGTCAGCTCAGGGTTTAATCTGTTGATGATAATAGACATAAAATAATTTAGAGATACTGTCACAGGTCCTGAAAAGTTTAAGTTAGCCTGGGTGACTCCATTTTGAAATGAGGAGCCATCTTGACTGGGAGCTGAACTCAGGTACCAGGAAATATCACAGAATGTGCAGTTGGCAGAAAACAAAGTTAACTCTCCTAGAAACAGCCTCCAGGAAATATCACAGAATAAATACTTGATAGAAAATAGAGACAATCTCTCTGGCAACAATCAATGAGAATCGGTTGGGAAAAATCTCCCCAAAATTCCAGATGTAGTTTAGAAGAATAACCATTGGAAGTTAGACTTCACCTAGAAGGTAACCTCGCCCCTCTGACTTTTACCCAGTTCTGTAATGCCAAGCCATGAACCCCCCTGCTTGCTGTCATGGAAACCCCCTGCCTGTGGTTTTTCCCTTTAAAACCCCTGTTCACCCAGGGCTCTGGGTCCCACTTCTCTACTGCTGTGTCAGTGAGACTTGGGTCCTGAGTTTGATCACTCTCATAATAAAGTTCTCTTGCTTTTGCATCGAGTGGTCTCCTGTTGGTCTCTGAGGGTCTCATGGTCCTGGCATAACATTTGGTTCCCTGACCGGGAACCCTTAGGACCTCTAGGACTCCCGACCTAGAGAGCTTAATCCCGTGGGTAAATGTCTTCTGTGTTGTCAGTCTGCTTGAAGTGTTTGTTTGCCTTTACTTTCTGTTCTTTGTTCTGAAAGGCCTCGAGGTGTCTGCAGAAGTGACAAGATGTGGCTAAGGTAGATGTACTTTGGGGCCACATCTGCTGGCGACAAAAAGACATTTTTGACCTCATCAGGTTTGTTTTGGCACTTCTGTGGCTGGGAAACTGGAGCGAGAATCTCAAGGTCTGTGAGTCAGGACCACCCACTCTGGAGTTTCTGTGGGAAGGAAACTAGAGAAAGAATCTGAAGGTCTTTGAGTATGATTACATTGGCCACTGTGTCTGTTTTTACAGCCAGGTTTTTGGTTTTACTTCATCTCTGGGTGTAATTGTCTACTGCTTGGTTTTGTGCCAGAAGTTACTGTTTCATTTCTGTGTGCATGATAAATTGTTTATGGTTTCAAGTTTGCCCGAGATTGCTTGGTTCTACTGTTGTCCAAAGCTGCAGCTCTTTTCACGTCTTTGATTTCAGTTTTGGTCCCAGGAAATAAGCCCTGGTACAAGCTGTGTTTTATTGTCTTTAGTTTTGCTTTTGTCTGGGATGGCCAGCTCTATATCTATGTGACTTACTGTTTTTTGAAACTGTATATTTCACTTCTTTGAGTTTCTCCTGGTGGATAGATTGACTGACGATATGGTATAGACTGAGTGATGATATGGGACAGACTACTTCCAAACCCCTTGACTTGGTTCTGGCTCATTTTAGGGAAGTTAAGACTAGAGCTCACAGTCTTTCAGTTGATGTGAGGAAAGGAAAAATGATGACATTTGCAGCTTGGAATGGCCCACCTTCAATTTGGGCTGGCCGCCAGAAGGAACTTTCCACCTTTCCACCATCCTTGCAGTGGAAGATAGAGTCTCAGAAAGCATGTGGGCACCCAGACCAAGTGCCCTATATTATAGTTTGGAAGGATCTAGTGATTCATCCACCTCCATGGATCACACCCCTCCTCACCCCCTGCTAACAATACTCCTTCCACAGGCTCTCTGAAACCAGAAGCCACTGCCCTGGCTACTTTGCCAAGCCTCTTGTACTCTGTATTGCAGGATGGGACTCCCATGAAAGTAATTTTTCTACCCTTCCCATACAGACCTCCTCCCATTCTCCATCTGGCTCCACCAGCACTGACCCATTTATCCAGGTTGGAACCACCATCTGGCCTGGTGCCAAGGACCCAGAGTTGGGCAGCCTCCCCCTCTGGGGAACCAGAGGCAGATTCTACAGCTCATCCCGTATGGACCCCAGATGAGTTATTTTCTTGGTTTTGTGATTTCTCACTTTCCCCATTTATTAGACAAAGCTTAACTTCTGTTTCTTGTGTGAATGTGTCTTCCCAGATTTTCACCTAGTTGACACTGCAAGTTGAGATCTGGACTTGCTGGAAGCTGACATGATTGCTTACTGCCTCCTCAGGTGGATCAACTAACCAGATGCTTCTGAGGACTGCCCTATTTCCCAGCCTTTAGGCGGCATTTCAGCCTTCCTAGCACCTCAATGCCAACAGTCCTAGTGTCAGAACTGAAGCAGATTCAGAAGAAGACGGCTTTGGTCCAAAATCCCACCTATTAGGCTGAAATTCTAAGTCAAAAGGCCTCCCTGACATTGCTAATTTCTTCAAGACCTGCTTAGCTGGAGTGGCAACTAGTATTGCAACACTGCATGTACAAATCCAGAATTATAACACCTCGAAGGCAGATTCTTTTGCTCTGGTCATTTTTGGATCATGCTTGCTTAACAAGTTGGTAGGATGTATTAGGCAAAGACTAGGAACTATACAGTTGATGGTAATGAGAACCCAGTACCGCCACTTTAAAGTTGACCATGGATTGTAAGAGCCCAAGACTGGCCTCTTTATGAACAAGGAAAAGGGGGAATGAAGAGTTTAAGTTAGCCTGGGTGACTCCATTTTGAAATGAGGAGCCATCTTGACTGGGAGCTGAACTCAGGTACCAGAAAATATCACAGAATGTGCGCTTGGCAGAAAACAAAGTTGACTCTCCTAGCAACAGCCTTCAGGAAATATCACAGAATAAATACCTGATAGAAAATAGAGTGAATCTCTCTGGCAACAATCAATGAGAATCGGTTGGGAAAATTCTCCCCGACATTCCAGATGTAGTTTAGAAGAATAACCATTGGAAGTTGGACTTCACCTAGAAGGTCACCTTGCCCCTCTGACTTTTACTCAATTCTGTAATGCCAAGGCATTGCTTGCTGTCATGGAAACCCACTGCCTGTTGTTTTTCCGATAAAACCCCTATTTACCCAGGGCTCAGGGTCCCACATCTGTACCACTGTGTTAGTGAGACTTGAGTCCTGAGTTCGATCACTCTCGTAAAAAAGTTCTCTTGCTTTTGCATCGAGTGGTTTCCCAGCATGCACCAGGTCCTCTCTCCATCAGCTTAGTGCACCAGACATCTGGGACATGCCTGTAATCTCAGAATTTAAGAATTGGAGGCAGGCAGGGCAGTGGTAGCAAATGCCTTTAAGCCCAGCTAATTTCAGAGTCAGATATGTGTGAGTTCAAGGCCAGCTTAGTCTACACAGGGAGTTCTAGGACAGTCAGAGCTACACAGAGAAACTGTCTTTAAAAATAAAAAAAAAGTGGGAACAGAATAATCAATTCAAGGTCATCTTCAGCCAAACTGTGAGCTGAAAGGCAGCCTGAGCCATGTAAGACATATGCTCCAAAATGGACAAAAGCAAAACAGAAAAAGGAGTCCCTGAGGGAGGTGATGTCCTTGGCTCCTAGAAAACAGGGAGTGCTGCATGAAGGATCAGCCCATCATTCTTGTTCAAGGAGATGAATTCAAGAGTGGGACATGGTCTGAAGGGTTGGCTCAGTAATACTGAGCACCTGCTGATCTTCTATTCCCAGCACCTACATGGAAATGATCTGTAACTCCAGTTCCCAGAGATCTGAAGTTCCCTTCTGACTTTGAGCCTCAGGCATTCATGTGGTGTACATTCACATAAGCACACAAAACACCCAAACACCTAAAATAAATCATTAAAAGAAAAAAAAAGTTTGGATTTGTACAAGGAATGTTGCCACACAACTTTATTCCCTGCACTTAGGAGGCAGAGGCAGGCACATCTCAGTGAGTTCAATGCTAGCCTTTTCTAAGTAGCTAATTCCACACCAGTCAAATTTATGGAGTAAGGGTCTGCTTTAAAATTAAAACAGATCTGGACATGGTGCTGAATACTGTCAAACCTCCCACCTCAACATGCACTCTCTCTTTCCAGCACAGCAGTATACAAATGAAGGAATGTACTAATCATGGAAAGAAAAAGTGAAAGGTGACCCAGGGTGCTGGTTCAAGCTTCAGGAGTTGAAACACAAAACTGAGTCTAACCTGGACTCTGTAATGAAATTCTGTCTCACCTAACCAAGAACCAACAATGAGAGCTGTGTGTTAATTAGGTACCTCCAAGGCTTGCACTGAGTTTGATGAATGAAAATGGGTGCAGTAAAGAAAATAGAAAAGCCAATCAGTGGGTGAAAGGGAAAGAGTTTATTCCAAACTACCAAGGCTATCTCCTGGTAAAATCAAGGGGAAAGCTACAGGGGAAAGATTTTCAGGGTTAAATGGGACCTTGGGAAAGAGTGCTTGTGAGCAGGGACTGAGGGTGCCTACAGGCTGGCATTGACCCTGACAAGTTAATTGGCACCACAGTCTTATGTCAGTGGCAGGACCACAAGTTTCTCTTGCCAGAGGTAAAGACAATGACTCTACTTTTAGCAAGCAGGAACTTTCTTCAAGTCCTGGAAGGAATGGGGCCAAATGGGAAAATGACTCTTTTGGAAGACCAGACACCGGGCTCAATGCAAGAAGACAGAAATCCCAACCTCAGACCCTGTGATTCTCCTCATTTCAAGCTTTTTCTTGAACTTTTCTGTGATTGTCCTGTGTGCCTCTGAGGGGCATCCTTGGTGAATCACATGACTTGGGTGTAACCTGGCAAGTTCTGTTGTTTGGGAGGCTTGGATTGACCAAGGTGCTATAAGCCCTGTCCAGGTGACTTCGATGTCATGTTCCTCAGACTTCATAGAGCTGGTGGTGGAGAGCCTGGCATTGTGTCTCTTCTAGCTTCCTGGATGGCAATTGAGGCATTCCCTTGGCTTTTGACTTCGAGGCTGAGGCTCTGCTGCTGCCCTGCTCCATTTCTGGGCATGAAACCTCCACATCTTGTGCTGGTCTGGTGGTCCAGGCTTTTCTTCTGTGTCCTCTTCTGCTCTCTACTGCATGTGCAGCTGTGACACCAGCTTCCCAGTTGTATCCTTAATAATTGGCCACTGTCATTTTTCTGACCCCCCACTTATACTTTCTGTTGTCTGTTCTGAGCATCCATAGCATGAACTTGTGAGTCTCAGAGCAATAGCTCATTACTGCCCTAGCCAGGAGCAGCCGCTTCCTTCCTTGCTGGGCAGTCTGCCCTACAGGTAGAGCCAGAACCTGCTGACTTGAAACCCAAACGAAGTACTAAGCTAGCCCTCTGTCTCTCTCTTGGTTTCTAGAGACAGGATTTCTCTGTGTAGCCTTGGCTGTCCTGAGCTCACTTTGTAAGCCAGGTTGGCCTCAAACTCACAGAGATGCACCTGCCTCTTTCTACCTCCCTGAGTGCTGGGATCACAGGAATGTGTCACTGAACCCAGTGCCTTCTGCTTTTTATTAACTCCAGAAGTCTGACCATGGAAATACATAGCCCACTTCTAGTGGCTGTCTTTCTTCCTCTCCTTTCTCTTCCTCCTCCTAATCCCTTTCTCCTCCTTCCTCTCGTCCTACTTTTTTTAAACAATATTTTATTTTTATTAATTACACTTTATTCCCTTTGTATCCCACATGTATCTCCATCACTCTTCCCCTCCCAATCCCACCCTCTCTCCCTCTTCTTCATCCATTCCCCCCACCCAGTCCACTGATAGGGGATGTCCTCCTTCCTTTCCATCTGATCCTAGTCTATCAGGTCTCATCAGGAGTGGCAGCATTGACTTCCTCTGTGGCCTGGCGTGGCTGTACCCCCTTACCCTCTGAGGGTGAGGTGATCAAAGAGCAGGCCAATCAGTTTATATCAGAGACAGTCCCTGATCCCATTACTAGGGAAGCCACTTAGATACTGAGCTGCCATGGGTTACATTTGTGCAGGGGTTCTAGGTTATCTCCATGCATGGTACTTGGTTGGAATATAATTCTCAGAAAATACCAAGATTTGTTGGTTCTGATGCTCTCCTTGTGGAGCTCCTGTCCTCTCCAGGTCTTTCTATCTTCCCCTTCTTTCATAATATTCCCTACACTCTGCCCAAAGTTTGGCTATGAGTCTCAGCATCTGCTTTGATACTGTGCAGGTGAGAATCTTTCAGAGGCCCTCTGTGGTAGGCTCCTGTCCTGTTCCTTGTTTCCCCCTCTTCTGATATCCATCCTCTTTGCCTTTCTGAATGAGGATTGAGCATCTCTCCTAGAGTCCTCCTTCTTGATTGGCTTCTTTAGGTGTACAGATTTTAGTATGTTTGTCCTATATTATATGTCTAATATCCACTTATGAGTGAGTATATACCCTGTGTGTCTTTCTGCTCTGGGATACCTCACTCAGGATGACCTTTTCTAGTTCCCACCATTTGCCTGCACATTTCATGATTTCCTTGTTTTTAATTGCTGAGTTGTTTTCCATTGTGTAAATGTACCACGATTTCTGTATCCATTCCTCAACTGAGGGGCATTTGGGTTATTTCTAGCGTCTGGCTATTACAAACAAAAACAAAAACAAAAACAAAAACAAAAACAAAAACAAAACACTGCTATGAACATGGTTGAGCAAATGTCCTTGCTTTGTACTTGGGCATCTTTTGGATATATGCCTAGGAGTGGTACAGCTGGATCTTGAAGTAGGACTATTCCTAATTGTCTGAGAAAGCACTACATTGATTTTCAAAGTGGTTGTACAAGTTGACATTTCCACCAGCAATGTAGGAAGGTTTCCTTTTTCTCCACATCCTCTCCAGCATGTGTTTTCATTTGAGTTCTTGATCTTAGACATTCTGATGGGTGTAAGGTGAAATCTCAGGGTCATTTTGATTTTCCTGATGATTAAGGACACTGAGCATTTCTTTAAGTGTTTCTCTCCCATTCGATATTCCTCTATAGAGAATTCTCTGTTCAGCTCTACACCTCATGTTTAACTAGATTACTTGATTTGTTGTTGTTTAACTTGTTGAGTTCTTTATATATGCTGGATATTAGCCCTCTGTCAGATATAGGGTTGGTGAAGATCCTTTCCCAGACTGTAGGCTGTCATTTTGTTATTATGACAGTATCCTTTGCTTTAGAGAAGCTTTTCAGTTTCATGAGGTCACATTTATGATTGTTGATCTTAGAGCCTGTGCTGTTGGTTTTCTATTCAGGAAGTTGTCTCTTGTGCCAATGAGTTTAAGGCTCTTCCCAATTTTTCTTCTAACAGGTTTACTGTGTCTGGTTCTATGTTGAGATCTTTGATCCACTTGGACTTGAGTTTTGTGCAGGGTGATAAATATGGATCTATTTCCATTTTTCTACATGTAGACATTCATTTAGAACAGCACCATTTGTTGAAGATGCTATCTTTTTTTCCATTGTATAGTTTTTTCTTCTTTATAAAAAATATCAAGTGTCTGTAGGTGTGTGGGCTTATTTCAGGGTCTTCTATTCAATTCCTTTGTTCCAGCTTGTTTCTATGCCAGTACCATGCAGTTTTTATTATTGTTGCTCTATAGTACAGCTTGATATCAGGGATGGAGATACCTCCAGAAAATCTTTTATTGTAGAGGACTGTTTTAGAAATTCTGGGTTTCTTGTTATACCATATGAAGTTGAGAATTATTCTTTCAAGGTCTGTAAAGAATTGTGTGGTAATTTGATGGAAATTGCATTGAAACTGTAGATTGCTTTTGGTAACATGTCCATTTTTACTATGTTAATCCTGTTCTATGTTTTCATTTTTTAAAAGAAGTTATTCATTTTTATTTTGTGCACTTTGCTGTTTTCATTGTATGTATGTCTGTGTGAGGGTGTTGTTCAGGAGTTCAGGTAGTTGTGAGCGGCCCTGTGGGTGCAGTGGCTAGCTAGAACTTGGGTTCTCTGCCAAAGCATACGGTGCTCTTAACCGCTGAGTTATCTCTCCAGCCCTTTGCCTCCATTTGTAGTATGAAGCTTCTCCCTGTCTAGCTCATTCTTGGTGGCATCATCTCTATATAATGTGCCAAGCTGGTCCTTCCTGATTTCCTTCTTAAGATTTACATACTAGAGGCTGGAGAGATGGCCCAGCACTTAAGAGCACTAGCTGCTCTTACAAATGATCGGGGGTCCTCACAAACATTTACAGCCTCCAACTGTCTGTGACTCCTGTTCCAGGGGATACAACACTTTCACACAGACAAAGATGCAGGCAAAGCATCAATGCACATCAAATACAAGGTAATGGATTATGTAAAAATTCAAAATGGATTTATGTAATGTTTACACTATTTCTTTTTAACAATTTTAAGGTAGGCATGATGGCACATGCCTTTAATCCCAGCACTGGGAGAGGCAAAGGCAGGTAGATCTCTGTGATAGTGAGCCTAGACTGGTCTACAGAGGCTACACAGAGAAACCCTGTGTCAAAAAACAAAACAAAGCAAAATAAATAATTATTGTCTGTTTAGCATGGAGTATTACGTGTGTCTTCAGGAAATCAGAAGATAGCTTCAGAAAATGGGGTTGCAGTCAATTGAGATCTGCCATGTGGATGCTGGGAAATGGAACCGGTTCCTCTGTAAGGATAGTCAGTGCTCTTGACTGCTCAATCATTGCTCCAGCCCCTTTTCTTTGCTTTTCATTCATTGAAAGTAGATATTTTTTCATATAATATTTTCTTTTGATTATGGCTTTTTGTCCACCAGCTTTTCTGTGATCCTCCCTACCTTCTCTTCCATCCCAATCCATACTCTTTTCTCTTCTCTAAGAAGACAAACAGGCATCTTAAGAATAGTAAGAAGGAGCCAGGGTGTTGGAGAGATGTCTGTCAGTGGTTAAGAAAACTGTTTGTTCTTCCAGAGGTCCTGGGTTCAATTCCCAACAACCACATGGTGGCTCACAACTATCTATAATGTGATCTGATGTCCTCTTCTATCATGCAGATGTACATACAGAGGAGCACTGACATACATAAAATAATTTAATCTTAAAAAGTGGAAAGAGAGAGATAGGGAGCCAGCTGTGGCAGTACATGCCTTAAATCCTAGCACTCAGGAGGCAGAGTCAGGAGATCTCTGTGAGTTGAGTCCAGTATGGTCTGTAAAGTAAGTTCCAGGAGAGTCAGAGTTATACAGAGAAACCCTGTCTCAAAAAACTAATCCACAAACAAACAAACAAACAAACAAACACATTACCAGAAATAAAAGTATAATAAAACAAAATAAACAATTCAGAATAGGAGAAAATAAACAAAACAATACAGGAAAAGATCCAACGATAAAACATGAGGAGTTGGGCTAGGTGGCACTCTTCTGCAACCCTCTGTCAGGGAGACAGAGGCAGGCAGATCTCGGTGAGTTTGAGGCCAACCTGAGTCCCGGATAGCCAGGAGGTTTGGCTCACATAGTAATTCTCTCAGCAGGAACCCTGAGGCAAAAGGATCCCTGTGAACTGCAATTCCAAATTAACCTTACTTACAGAACAATGTTGTCAGAACACAATTCAAAAGCAAGGACAAGAGCAAATAGAAGAATAAATAAATAAGTAAGCAAACCGTAAAATTTAAGGTTAGGGAATTAGTCAATAAATGGACTCATTCTTTTTATTCTATTCTGTTTTGGTTGTGTTTTTGCATCAACACAGAAAGCTTGATTCAATCTAGAGATTCAGTCTAGATTCAAGGTGGGATTAAGTGTCTGGACTCAAATATGCAATCAGATGGCAGCTTATGGTTGGAGGTTGGGGCTACAAAAGGGAGGGGCTGAGCAGGGTGGTATATAAAGGCTTCAGGAGAGGCACAGGAGTCATTCCTTCAGTGAACTGAAGACTGTGGTGACAGCCTGTCTATGCTGGGTTCCAGAGACCCTGTGCTCATCAGTGCTCAGAGCAGGTAAGTCACTTTGATCCAAAGCACCAGGACCCCTGAAATAGAGAGGTTAGACCCAAGATGTGAAAGTCATTTATTTGTTCATTTGTTTATTTATTTACTTACTTATGTTTCTAAAGGCTTTATTTGTCTGGATGCATAGAATTTAAAACTACCTTTTAAATTTATAATGATTTTATTGATTATTGGGGAATTATACATCATTGAATCCTGAGCACACTCACTTCCCAGTCTACCCAGGAAACTTTTCCACTTGTCACCAAGCAAAAAAAAATAAAGGAAATTCCGTTTGTGTGGCCAATACACTCACTGGAATGTGATCAAACTTCACATGGACAGCCTCTTAAAGAAACATGAGTCCTTCCCCACCTGCCCCTAGCCAGGAGCCAACCACTGAGGAGTGTTAAATTTCTGCATCCTTAGCACAATGTTGAATCATTCTCTTTGATGGCTTTCTGTGACAGTATTTTTCATTCCTTACTCTTCAGATGAAGCTAATGAAGAACCTGATTGGATTTAAATTTAAGGGTTTTTTTGACAAAACTTTAAATTATTCAGAATGTTTTAGAAAAATTATGGGTAGGATGGGTGTGTAAACTTCCCATGCTTTGTTGTTTCAGGACTTGTGACATGATCTATGTCTGGTTGGCACACAAAGATGGCACTCAGCTTTCAGACTGCTGGGGACCCCTGCCCAGGTGGGATGGGATTGAGTGGGGCATTGGTAAGGGTTGGATGGAGAATGGGGTAATGTGTAACCTTGGGTGTACTTGTAAGAGGCTCCTTGTGCTGTCAGTGAGGGAGTTTGGTTTGAGACCTCCAGAGAGGACAGTGGCTTAAGATGATGTCTCTACCATTGCCAGAGTAGTAACTTTGCCTGATGGTGAGGGGGTTTTGAAAACTTGATGTTGACAATGTATTCTCCCCTAAATGCTTCCCCAGGATAATTCTGACTGACGACCTACCAGGATGAGTGCTCAGACTCCACCCACACTCCTGAAGCTGGCAAGAAAGGCTCTGCTGCGAGATGAGACCTTGGACATGTCAGCTCTGGACAAACTGCCCATGGAGCTCTTGCCAGCACTGTTCAAGGAGGCCTTCACTGGTAGACACACTACGACTGTGAAGGCAATGGTGGCAACCTGGCCTTTCCCTTGTCTCCCTGTGGGGGCATTGATGAATACCCCTGATTTGGAAACCTTCCAGGCAGTTCTAGCAGGAGTCGACATGCAGCTGCAAAGAAAGTTTCACTCCAGGTAAGAAATAAGCAAGTACTGTAGAATGGAGCCCACTGAGAAGACAGAAGAAATTGTGGGGTCAGGGAAAATGGCTTCTTCATGAGACTCCTGATGGATAATCAGATAGGAATGCAGGGCCCTTGGAAGCTGTTTTTTTCTTATCCTAAGGAAGGTTGGCTGTTGCCAGAGCTTGGAATAGATGTATGTACACTGTGAAATGAGCCTTCCCTGCGGTTCCACAACCACTAGTAATGGGACTAAGGAGAAATAGAGAGTCACGTAGAGGAAGGAAAGTTATTAGGGCTACCTACGCAGCTCAGGGAAAGTTAATACAGGCTGGACTGGGACTGCTGAAAAAAAATAACACCTCAGCAGGTGTTAGAACTGAGTTTAGAGATGTGGAGGAAATGCTGAGTCATGTTCGGTTTTGCCATGTAGCTGACACTTCATATGTTTTCCCCATAGGAGGGGAAAACTTCAGGTTCTTGACCTGAGGAAGAAGCACCATGAATTCTGGAGCATATGGGCTAGTGCAGAGGATGGTACCTGCTCAGCAGAGACCCCAGATGAGCATCAAGTAGTGAAGATCCTTCCCAGATATGCACTGAGGCGGCACCTTAAGGTGGTAGCTGACCTTTGGTTCAGTCCGTGTATAGATGAAGAACAAACATGCTTATTGAATTGGGCCCAGCTGAGAAAGGGCTCTGTCCAGTTCTGCTGTATGGAGATGAAGATCTGGGTTATGCCTTCGCATGTTATCCGAAGTTTTCAATATTTTTGGGGTTTTCAATATTTTCCATCCGGAGCACATCAAGGATTTGGAACTGATCATGATCAGTTGGGATGTGTTAAATCTGTCACAACTTGCTCCCTGCCTGGGCCAGATGAGAAAACTTCACAAACTCATCCTGGCACACATCATCAAGGATGTCTTCATGACTGGCAACAGGGCAAGAGACAGAGAGGAGAAGTGTGTCAGGAAGTTCATTTCTCAGTTTTACAAACTCAACTGTCTCCATGAATGACATCTACTTTCTTAGAGACTGCCTGGATCAGGTTCTTGGGTAAGTAAGGGTGAGGGCTGGGTCAGCTGCCAGAGCAGAACTTTCTTTAATTTTAAAGATTAGTGGTTCATGAGACCTGCCAGTCACTGAGTACAATATTTAGGCCTCATTAGAATACGAAGGTTATGTGTTGTCTCCATGTGTAATGAATCAAATTGTCAAATTCCCACTCTTTAATCAGAGGACTGCAGGTCAGATCTAGTAAGGAAGGGTTATAATTCTTCTCGGAATCATGCCCACCCAATCCAATAGAAAGGGAACAGTAAGGGGAGAATGCAGTGAGGATTCAGAAGACTCACCAGCACAATTTGGAGGTGAGCTCTGTGCTCAGATCTGTTAGTAGACTCAGTCTGCCCCAAATTTGCTATGGGTGAAATGTTTTGAGCCCAAGTAGAGTGCATGGGACAGTGGGGATAGTGTGGGTGTTAAATGCCAGCAATAGTGACTGTGCAAGGCATTGATGGAATCCAGAGTCCAGTGAACACACAGGAAGTGTCCCTAGAGCCTGCCAGGACTTTCATGGGTTGGAACTTCTTTTCTTTTCCTTTTATTAGTATTGTTGTTGTTGTTATCATATACAATTTATTCATTTTGTATCCTGATTGCAGTTCCCTTTCTCATCTCCCCTCGGTCTTAACCTCCCTCCTTCTTCCTTACCGTCCGCTTTCTCTAGCACCCTGAAAAGGGGGACTCCTACACCACTACCATCTGACCTTAGCCTATCAAGTCTCATCAGGAATGCTTGTATCCTCTTCCCCTGTAGCTTGGTAAAGCCACCCTGCCTGGAAGAAGAGCTCAAAGAACAGGCAACCAAGTTCTGGTCAGTGGCAGCCCCTGCTCTCCTTATTAGTGGACTTACTTGGAGACTGAGCTGTCTATAGGCTACATCTCAGCAGGGGGTCTAGGTCTTCTTGAATGGTCCTTGGCTGGTGCATCAATCTATGGAGGGCCCCCTGCGCCCTAATTTTTGGGCTTTGTTGTTCTCCTTGTGGGGTTCCTGTCCCTGCTGAGTCCTTCTATTCCCACCTTCTTCCATAAGACTCCCTGCTGTCTGCCCAAATTGTGGGGCTCTGTCTCTGCATCTGCTTTGATCCCATGGTGAGGGGAGTCTTTCAGAGGACATCTATGTAGGTTCCCATCCTGTTTCCTTTCTTCAGCTGCTTCTAGTATCCATCCTTTTGCCCTTCTGAGTGAGATTTAAGCATCCTCATTAGGTTCCTCCTTGTTTTGCTTCTTCAGCTCTGTAGATTTTAGTATGTTTATCTGTATTACATAGCTAATATCTGCTTATCAATGAGTATATACCTTGTGTGTCTTTCTTCTTCTGGGTTACTTCAGTCAAGATGATCTCTTCCAGTTGCATCCACTTGCCTGCAAATTTTACAATTTCTGTATCCATTCTTTTGTTGAGGGACATCTAGGTTGCTTGCAGATTCTGTCTATTACAAATAAAGCTGCTATAAACATAAACATAAACACAAACATAAACATAGTTGAGCAAACACCCTTGTGTGGTGGACCTATTTCCATTTGGACCTATTTCCATTTTTCAAATGGACCTATTTTCTTTTTTCAGGTATATGCCCAGGAGTGGTATAACTGGTTCTTGAGGAAGGGCTACTTCCACTTTTCTAAGAAAGTGCCAGATTGATTTCCAAAGTGGTTGTACATGTTTGCGCTCCCACAGCAATGGAGGGGGGGTTCTCCACTCTTCACATCCTCTCCAGTATGTGCTGTTACTTGAGTTTTTGATCTTAGCCATTCTGATGTCTATGAGATAGAATCTCAGAGTCATTTTGATTTGCATTTCCCTGATTACTAAAGATGTGGAGCATTTCTTTAAATGTTTCTCCGCCATTCAGTATTTCTCTGTTGAGAATTCTGTTCAGCTCTGTACTCCATTTTTAATTGTTGTTCCAGTTCTTGGTGCTTAACTTCATAAGTTCTTTATATATTCTAGATATTGACCATCTGTGAGATGTAGGGTTGGTGAAGATTGTTTCTCATTTTGTAAGTTACCATTTTGTTCTGTTGACAGTGTCCTTTGCCTTACAGAACTTTTTAGTTTCATGATTTCCCATTTATTGATTGTTGATCTTATAGCCTGAGCTGTTGGTATTCTGTTCAGGAAGTTATCTCCTGTGTCATTGAGTTCAAAGCTCTTTTCCAATTTTTCTTCTAATAGATGTAGTGTGTCTGGTTTCATGCTGAGGTCTTTGATCTACTTCAACTTGAGTTTTGTTCAGGGTGATAAATGTGGACCTATTTCCATTTTTCTACATGTAGACATCCAATAAGACCAGCACCATTTGTTCAGGATGTTGTCTTTTTTTCCATTGTATGATTTTTTTCATTGTCAAAACTCAAGTTTCTATAGGTGTGTGGGTTTTTATGCATCTTCTATTTGATTTACTGACCCCATAGTCCGTTTCTATGCCTGTACCATGCAGTTTTTACTACTGTTGCTCTATAGTACAGCCTGAAAACAGGGACAGAACTAGCTCCACATGATCTTTTATTGTACAGGATATTTTAGCTATTCTGGGTTTTTTGTTTTGTTGAGAATTATTCTTTCAAGGTCTGTAACTATTGTGTTGGTGTTTTGATAGGAATTGCATTGAATCTCTTCACAGATGATATGATAGTATACCTGAGTGACCCCAAAAATCTTTCAGGCAAAACCTATAACTGACAATCACCATCAGCAAAGTGGCTGGATACAAAATTAACTAAAAAAAATCAGTAGTCCCCCGCTATACAAAAGGCAAAGAAGCTGAGAAAGAAATTAGGAAAACAGTCGTCACAATTGCCCCCAAAATCATAAACTGGCTTGGTGTAACTAACCGAGTAAGTGGAAGACTTGTATGAAGAAACTTCAAGTCTCTGAAGAAAGAAATTGAAGAAGATAGCAGAAAATGAAAAGATCTCCCATGCTCGTGGTTTGGAATTTCTTATGTGTGCTTTCTGGGCTTTGGGCTGAACTGGTTTTCTGCTTGAGAGTGAGGCCAGGAGATGAAGTGTGAGATTGTCTTGACTGAACAGATTCCAACAGGAAGCATCTTAGAGAATATCCTTGCATTTGGTCAAACTGACCTTGGGGACAGGTTCCTTCTACCTCTGTGTAAATACCACCTATATTCTCCAACACCATTTTCCAGAACAAATTTCCTGGTCTATCCCTAGGTGCCTGATGACCCCATTGGAGACCCTGTCCATCACCTACTGTAACATTTCACAGTCAGACCTGAATTACTTGTCCAGGTGCCCAAAGCTCTTTCAGCTGAAACATCTGGACATGAACTATGTGGGCTTAAAGGCTTTGGACCTTACGCCTCTCCGAGTCCTCCTAGAGAATGTGGCAGACACTTTGCAGTCCCTGGACTTGAGGCTCGGTAGGATGAATGAATCTCAGCTCACTGTGCTCATACCTGCCCTCAGCAAGTGCTCTCAGCCGGCCAATGTCAGTTTCTATGGCAATGACTTCTCCATGCACATCCTGAGGAACCTTTTGCAGCACACAGCCAAGTTGAGCAAGATGAATGTGGAACAGTACCCTGCCCCTCTCGAGTGCTATGATGAGTTGGGTTATGTCTCCACAGAGAGATTTGTCCAACTCTGTGCAGAGCAAATAGATAGACTCAGGGCCATAAGACAGCCCAAGGGCATCTCCTTTGCTACAAATACATGCCCTAGATGTGAACAGCCCTGTGTCTATGACCAAGGATTCAGATTCTGTCGTTGCCAGCAGAGGTGACAGTAAATAGGGAAACAGGACTTCTGGATTGGAAGAAATGAAAGGCTTGGGGCCCATCTCTCATGCTGGGGACTCAGAGCTTCAGACACTCTTCATATTTTTGGAAACAAAATGATGTATTATATTGAGGTGGATTTTGGAGGCTGAAGTTGACATGGAAATCAATGCAATTGTGGGAACAGAGTATCTAGTGGAGTGAGAAAGACCACTTTACATTTATAAGTGGCTTCTGTCAGGAAAGGATAACCAGTGGCTTTATTCTGCAGCTGTAAACCTGGATCCTCTCCCTCTGGGGTCTTTTTCAGTTATCATCCTCACTGCCAGGTTCATGGTCAGGAGGGCTCAGTGATTCCTAGATCCCAGTGGAAAAACACCACTATTTAATGAGTGAGGCAAATGTCCAGGTCATCAATAAAACTAAAATTTTGGTGATATGTCCTTCATTCCTGTCTTGTCTCTGTGTTAGTTACAACCTTCTTGTGTAGCCATTTATGTGTACAAAAATTTGAAACTAAAATAAGCAACATAGTACACATCTTATGTATAAGGTTTTAATGAATCACAGACAATATCAAGTACACTCAGGCCACTAGATACAATGGGCCCATGGGAGGTGACTGAAGGGAAGGAGAAGACAACACAGGGGAAATTGAACATGGTTTATAATTTTTTTCTCTTAAAAATCATGTTTCCTGACATGCATGGTGGTACACACTTGCAATCCCAGCACTCAGGGAGACAGAGGCAGGTGGATCTCTGAGTTTGAAGACAACCTGGTCTATAACGTAAGTCCAGGAGAGACACAGCTACCCATAGAAACTCTGTCTCACAAAAAAGTTTTTATTTTTATTGAAAACAACAACAAAAAAAATGTACCGTAGCCCAGCAGTGAATTCTTGATCTTTTTGTCTGGGTGAGACTACCACCATAAACCACTCTATCCAGCTTGCATGCCACATGTTTATAGGGTAGTATTTCTTTGGATTCACAAACTCTTTGAAATAGCCATAGCATTAAAGGTTTTCAATAATATGTAATTCTCTCTTCTGCAGAAAACATTTACTGTACAAAATAACTGTAATTTACATCTTCGGTTGTCTCTGTATGTACGTATGTAAGAAAAAAAAAAATCTTCCTAGGCCTAGCCAGAAAAGGCCTAGCCTTTTCTGTATAGCAAAATAGCAAAATGATTTATTATTGTTTTGTTCTTCATTGGAATATTTATTGAACCCATAGAAGATGGGTTCTTTGTTTAACTGTCATTGTTGTTGTCTAAATTCCATAAAGAATCTAAATTTGAGGACTCCTAAACAGGTGCTCTCTGGACAGAAATAAACATGAACAGATTGATGACAGTATTGCCAACTTTCCCAACACTGGGGAATGTGAATAAATTTTTCCACCAGGGTGGGCCACATAGAGACATCTAGGCCAGCCTAGAGTACAGAGTAAGGTACTGTCTCCTAAAAAGGAAAGACAAAACCCATAGACTGGAGCAATGATTGACAGCTCAAGAGCACAGCTTGCATTTTCAGAAGACCAAGCTTTGCTTTCAGTACTCATTTCAGGTGGTTCTCAAATGGGTCTCAGGCTTCATGTCATTGGCCCACTTCTCCTGGCCTGTGTGTGTCCCTTCTTTCACATGCACAAATCTACACAATACACATATATAGACACTGAATTTCTAAAACTCTTGATATAAAAACCCAGTTTCACAAGGAAATAAAAAAGGAATTAATTAATTAAAGCAGAGATGTTGTTCAGGAGCAGGTTGTTTGCCTCACTGGTATGTGTCTCTGACATTAGTTCTGGCACTGAGAATGAAGAGAGTATGTGGACTTTTCAAATGTGTGGGGTCAGCAATAGCCTACTTCGCCCTTGGCTCCAGGGTCTCAGCTCCTGCACCATGGATGATGTGAAAGGATATCATTGGCATGTCAATGTTGACAATTTAGGTTTGTATGTATTTTATGTATGTGAGTGCTCTATTTGCATGCATGCCTACCTGAATGGAGAGGGCATCAGTTCCCATTATGATGGTTCTGAGCCACGATGCTCTGGAAGAGCATCCACCACTCTTAAGGGATGGGTCATTTCTCCAGCTCTAAGATCCTCAATATAGAAAGCATGTGTAGATACAGAATCAAAGTAAATATGTGCCTATGTGACATAAAATCCTACCCATTTGTTATCATCTTTAAAGCGTTAGGTTTTAAGTGTTTTTTGTGTGTGTTCTATTTTTATTTTTTCCTTTCAGATAGTGACTGCTTAAATTTGACCAAGCAAGAACAATGTCCTGAGTCCCTCCCAAACAGGTCTGGATATACTTCACCTGATAGAGTGCTTACCTATCCATTACTTGAATCTGTGAACCCCATTAAACAGGGTATAAGAATACATAAAAGTTATGCCCCCCAGTCTGCCGGTAGAGATGACAGAGCAGAAATTCAATATCATCCTAGTTACTTAGTCTGAAAACCTACTTTGAAAATTCAAGAAACTTCCTCTTGATGTGGAGCCAGAGTCCCTCAGAACTTCCATTCTAGTCTCTTTTGACTTCATCTTATTCCTGCTCAGTGATGGAATAAAAGCTGTAAAACAAGAAAGAAATGAATAAAAATTGAAGAAAAATGAACATCTACATTTTTAGAATTGTAAAGACTGGGGGTTTTAAAATCTCCAAGCTTTATATTGTGATATTCCTTTTAATATTAATATGAGGTCTAGGGAATAAACAAGAAAGAAAAGTTATGGTTTAACAGTAAATGTTGTCTGTGGACTCCACAGGGGGTCAATTGTAGTAGGTAGTTTTATTGCAATTTGACACAGGCTAGGCTCATTTTAGAAGAGGGAAACTCAATTAAGAATATGCCCTACTCCACTGTCCTGTGTGCAAGCCTGTGGTGCATTTTCTTAATTGGTGGTTGATATGGGAGGGCCCAGGCCATTGTGGGTGTGGCTACCCATGAGCTGGTGGTTGTGGATGCTGTATCA
>REGO01000176.1:3720963-3746656 GCA_010120015.1 Rhombomys opimus
AGACACTCAGATCCTCTGAGTTTAAAACCAGTCTGATCCAGGGCAGCCAAGACTACACAGAGGAGCCCTGTCTTAAAAAAAAAACAACAAACAAACAAACATGAGTCATGTAGATTCAGATGGAAGACACTTTGGCACATACACGAATCCAATGAAAACATAAAACTGGCTTTCTCTGCCTCGGTTTTTTCCCCCTTCCCTCATCTTTGTCGTTTATCTCTCAGTGGGGGGAGGCAACACCATGCTCCTATTTGTCCTCTCAACTCCCTCTTCTTCCCATTTCCTCTCCTTATACAAAAACAATAAATAAAGAACAATAAAGGACAATAACAGAAAAACCATAAAATTGGTAGATATAATATACAAGCAAAGTAATATAAAAGTAATATATAAAGTAAAGAAAAATCCTGATACAACATTGTGAGACCAAGAACCTCCAAAGATGCCACTGAGTTCATTTTGGGTTGGCATCAATAGTTGGTTACTGGGCCTGCTGGTCAGAGTGGGTTTTGCATTCTTGGAGAGACTCCATTTGAAGGCACTCAATTCCCATTTGCAATAGCTTCTCTCTAGCTTCCGGGTTAGGGATGGGAGCTTCTGTCCACTCCTCTCCACACTGACACCTCATGTGGACAGACCCATGCAAGCCCTGTGCATGCTGCCTCAGTCTCTCTGGGTTCATACGTGCATTCTTCTGCTGGGTTTAAGAAGGCCTGGTTTCCTTGTGTCCTCAATTCTGTCTGGTTCTCACAGCCTTGCTTCCTCCTCTTCCACAGGGTTCCCTGATCCCTGAGGGGAGGATTTGACAAGAGATGTCCCAATTAGTACAGGGTGTGTCAATGTCTCTCTCTCTTTTTATCCTCATCATTCTCTCTCCATTTGTGTTTGTATGTTTTGTGTGTGTGCTTATGTGCATGTGCAGATGAATACAATTGTGCCCATTAAATCAAGGAAAGTTCAGCAGATTCCTTTGCATTCAAATTTAGAATATTTCAAGCCACTGCCATACATTCTGCAATAGCAGGGTGCTCTCCTAACCATGAGCATCTCTCCATGTCCAGTGATCCTCTCTTTCTCAAATCCTATTCAACTTCCTGAGAACCCCAGGTGCCATTAACCTCCCTGATACACTTGTGAAATGTGAGAAAGTGAAGTGCACCCCCAAATTTCCACTTATAGTCAATGAAGACATTGAATTCTTGAGCCCTCTTCTACTCAAACTCTCACATTCTCAGAGGATAGGCATGCCCCAACATGTCTAGATCATGTCTAGATGTCACTTATGGTTTTGTGAATGCCAAGCAAGGATTGTGCTACCAGAATTCCTGGCAGAGAAAGCCCTGCCCAATATTGTTATGACCTGCTTACACCTGAAAGCCCCTCTGTAGAGACCTTCTTTAGTCCTTAGCATGACTGTGGCTCCTCAGTTAACTCTTGCTGTCACGTTTCACATATCAGAAGCCATTTTGTCTTCAAGTCTCCATTTTGATTGTAAGGTGAAATTTATGACCAAGTTCTCAATCCCTCCATGCCTGACATCAGAATACAATTCAGTAGTTTATACTTGCTGCTAAGAATCAAACAAGAGATAACAAATGCATGTTCTCCTTGTGCTAAAGTTCACAACATGTTGCTATAGTCCTTATTTCCAAATAGCTAGAAAGCACCCATAAGAATTCCCACCCTAATCCTAGACACTTAGCTTAAAGTGCTTTCTCTAGACTCCTAGATACAATGCCATACACTTGGAACAAAATCAATTATGTTTAGCTGGGGGAAATGATGTAATCTGAGTGTGGCATTAGAATAGTCACTGTGTGGCTATTCCTGAAGTAATAACATTATTAATGGATGTAAGCCATCCTCCTGCCTCAGCCTCTGAGTAGCTACCACACAAGAAGATTGGCAAAGCATCAAGCTCAGCTCTTGATTCCAGAGTAGACATATAAGTGTATATTTTCAAGAACAGTTTCACACTCCCTGCACCTTGCTGACTCCCACTCTGAACCATGCTGGTCACAAAGGTGTGAACACAGCTAGGAGAGGTGACTCACATAGTAATCCTCCCTACAGGAAGGCTGAGGCAGGAGGATCCCTGTGAATTGGAATTCCAAATTAACCTTACCTATATAACAGTGTTGCCAGAACATAACCCAAAACCAAGAAGAAAAAGAGCAAATAGAAGAGTAAATGAATAAGCAAGCAAACTATAAAATTTAACGTTAGGAAATGAGTTAATAAATGGACTCATGATTTTCATCCTATTCTGTTTTGGTTGTGTTTGCATTGACACAGAAATCTTGATTCAATCTAGAGAATGTGAAAACCCAAGGTAGGATTAAGTGTCTGGACTCAAATATGCAAGCAGATGGTAGCTTGTGGTTGGGATGTGGGGCTGCAAAAGGGAGGAGCTGGCAGGGTGGTATATAAAGGCTTCAGGGGAGACAGAGGAGTCTTTCCCTCAGTGACCTCAAGAGTGTGGTGACAGCCTGGCTCTGCTGGTATCCAGAGACCCTGTGCTCATCAGTGCTCAGAACAGTTAAGTCACTTTGATCCGAAGGGCCATGGCCCCTGAAACAGAGTGGTTAGGCCCAAGACAGGAAAGTCATTTATTTATTGATGTGTTTATTCCTTTACTTACTTAAGTTTCTAAAGCCTTTTGTTCTGGATGTATATGATTTAAAACTACTTTTAAATTTGCAATATTTTTATTGATTATTGGGCAATTTCACATCATTGAACCCTGAGCACACTCTCTTTTAAGTTCACCCAGGTCAACCTCCCCAAGATCCACCAACCAAAAAAATAATTCAGTTTTTGTGGGCAATATACTCACTGGAACATGATCAAACTTCAGGTGGCCAGCCTCTAAGGGAAAATGAGTCCTTTCTTACATTCCACCAGCCAAACGCTGAGAAGTGTTAAACTTCTTCATCCTTACCATGCAATGGTGAATATTTCTCTTTCATGGCTTTCTGTGACAATATTTTTCATTCAGACAAACCTACTGAGGAGAAGGTTTAGATTTAAATTCAGGTTTTTGACAAAACTTTCATTAAGACAGTATGGGCTATCAACCCCATTTCCAGGATCATGTCAGTGTTTCTCAGGCAGGTTCCATGTTTTAGAAAAATTATGGGTAGGATGGGTGTGTAAACTTCCCGTGCTGTTTTTTTGGGGGACTTGACATGATCTATGTCTGGTTGGTACACAAAGATGGTACTCAGCTTTCAGACTGCTGGGGACCCTGCCCAGTGGGAATCAGATTGACTCGGGCTTTGGTTACAGTTGGAATGAACGCTGGGGAATGTGTAACCCTGGGTGTCCATGTAAGAGGCTCCTGGTGCTATCAGTGAGGGAGTTTGTTTTGAGACCTCCAGAGAGGACAATGGATTAAACTGATATCTCCACCAAGGACAGAACAGTAACTCTGACCTTGAGTGGTTCCTGTGATGGTGAGGGGGTTTTCTAAACTTGATGTTGACAACGTATTCTCCCCTAAATGCCTCTCCAGGATCCTTCTGACTGAAGACCTTCCAGGATGAGTGCTCAGACTTCACCCACACACCTGAAGCTGGCAAGGCAGGCTCTGCTGAGAGATGAGACCTTGGACATGTCAGCTCTGGACAAACTGCCCATGGAGCTCTTGCCAGCACTGTTCATGGAGGCCTTCACTGGCAGACATGCTAAGACTGTGAAGGCAATGGTGGGAGCCTGGCCTTTCCCCTGTCTCCCTGTGGGGGCATTGATGAAGTCTGCTGACTTGAAAACCTTCCAGTCTATGCTAGCAGCAGTAGACAGGAGGCTGCAAAGAAAGTTTCACCCCACTTAAACAATAAGCAAGTACTGTAGAATGGAACCCATGGATAAGAGGGAAGAGATTGTGGGAGAATGGCTTCTTCATGAGACTCCTGATGGATAATTAGATAGGAATGCAGGGTCCTTGGAAGCTGTTCTTTGCTTATCCTAAGGAAGGTTGATTGCAGTCAGAGCTGGGAGTAGATGTAGCCATACAGTAGAAAGTACCTTTCCTGGATTTTTGACAACCACTAGCAATGAGATTATTGAGAAATAGAGAGTCACTTGGAAGAAGGAAAATGGTCAGGGCTACCTGTGCAGCTCAGGGAACAATTTAGCACCATGTACACTGGCTGCTGAAAAAACACACATCTCAGCAGGATTTAGAGCTGAGTTTAGAGATGTGGAGGAAATGCTGAGTCAGTGTGGGGTCTTGTCATGTAGCTGACACTTGACATGTTTTCCTAAAGGAGGGGAAAACTTCAAGTTCTTGAGCTAATGAAGAAGCAGCATGAATTTTGGAGCATATGGGCTGGAAGAGAGGATGGTGACTGCTCAGCAGAGACCCCAGATAAGCAGCAAGTAGTGAAGGACCTTCCCAGATATGCACTGAGGCGGCACCTGAAGTTGGTAGCTGACCTTTGCCTCAGGCCCTGTGTAGATGAAGAACAAACATGCTTCTTGCAGTGGGTCCAGCAGAGAAAGGACTCTGTCCAGTTCTGCTGTATGAAGATGACCATATGGGCTCTGCTTTTTCATGGTATCCATGAGGTCTTTTATGTTTTTCATCCAGAGCACATCCGGGAATTTGACTGAACACAGAGTGGAATGTGTTTATGCTGGCACGGTTTGCTCCCTGCCTGGGCTAGATGAGAAATCTTCACAAACTCTTAATGACACTCATCTCCATGAATGTCTTCAAGATTGGAAACATTCAAGACATGGAAAACAAGTGTATCAACAAATTCATTTCTCAGTTCTCCAGATTCAACTGTCTCCAATACCTCTCCTTAAAGAGCATCTACTTTCTCAGAGACTGCATCAATCAAGTCTTCAGGTAAGCAAGGATGGAGAGCTGGGTTAGCTACCAGAGTTGACCTGTCTATTTAGTTTTAAGGATTCGTCATTTATGAGGCCTGCATATCAATGTGAACAAACGTTTAGGTCTCTAGAATATGGAAGTTATGTCTTTTTTCCATGTATATTGAATCACATTGTTAAATGCCCTCTCTTGAATCAGAGTACTGAAGGTCAGATCTAGTGATGATTGGTCATAATTCTTCTTGGAATGGTGCTCACCCAATCCAATGGAAAGGGAACAGGAAGGGGAGAGTGTAGTGAGGAATTAGTGGACTCACGAGCACAGTGTTGAGGGGAGCTCTGAACTCAGGTCTGTGAGAACAGTCTCAGTCTCCCTAAATTTTCTATGGGTGATAGATTTTAAGCTCAAGTAGAGATGAGTGCCTGGGACAATGGCGATAGTGAGGATGTTAAATTACTACAAGTGTGACTGTGCAGAGGCATTGATGGGATCCAGAATGCAGTGAGCACACAGGAAGTGTCCCTAGAACCTGTCCAGACTTTCATGGTTTGGAACGCCTTATGTGTGCTTTCTGGGCTAATGGGCTGAACTGGTTTTCTGCTTGAGAGTGAGGTCAGGAGATGAAGTGTGGTTTTGTCTTGACAGTGGAGATTCCTACAGGAAGCATCTAAAATAAGGCTCTTGAAACAGACCTTGGGTCACTGGGCTGCTTCTACTTCTGTAAATGCCACCCCATATTCCTCAACACCATTTTCTAGAACTAATCTCCTGGTTTGTATCCCTAGGTGCCTGATGACCCCATTGGAGACCCTGTCCATCACTTACTGCTTCATTTCACAGTCAAACCTGAATTACTTCTCTGAGTGTCCGAAGCTCTTTCAGCTGAAACATCTGGTTTCTTCTTGAGAGTGAGGCCAAGAGAAATGTCAATTTGTCTTGACAGAGGAGATTTCTACAGGAAGCATAAAATGATGTCCTTGAATTTACCTTGGGGATCTGGGCTTCTTCTACCTATATGTAAATGCCACCCTGTACTCTCCAACACCATTTTCCAGAACTAACCTCCTGGTCTATCCCTAGGTCCCTGACGACCCCATTGGAGACCCTGTCCATCACTTACTGCTTCATTTCACAGTCAAACATGAATTACTTCTCTGAGTGTCTGAAGCCCTTTCAGCTGAAACATCTGGACATGAAAGGTGTCAGCTTAAAGGCTTTGGACCTTAAGCCTTTCCTAGTCCTCCTAGAAAATGTGGCAGAAACTTTGCAGTCCCTGGACCTGAAGGGCTGTAGGATGAATGACTCCCAGCTCACTGTCCTCATACCTGCCCTCAGCAAGTGCTCCCAGGTGGCCAAGGTCAGTTTCTATTGCAATGACTTCTCCATGTCCATCCTGAGGAACCTTTTGCAGCAAACAGCCAACTTGAGCTAGATGAATGTGGAACAGTATGCTGCCCTACTTGAGTGCTATGATGAGTTTGGTTATGTCTCCATAGAGAGATTTTCCCAACTCTGTGCTGCGCAAATAAATAGACACAGGGCCATAAGGCAGACGAAGTGCATCTTCTTTGCTATGCATATGTGCCCTAGATGTGGAGAGCACTGTGTTTATGGCCAGATATTCAGACTGTGTCTTTGCCAGCAGAGGCAGCGGTGAATAGGGAAACATGACTTCTGTATTAGAAGAAATGGAAGGCTTGAGACACATCTCTCCTTTTGGGTGCTCAGAGCTTGTGACTTCAGACTCTGCTCAAATTTTTAGAATCCAAATGATGTTTGATGCATTGGATCTAGGATTCTGAATGTGACATGGAGAATATTGGGATTGTGGGAACAGGGGTGTTATGGAGTCTGAATGATGGTTTGCCTTTATAAATGGCTTTTGTCAGGACAGAATAGCCATTGTCTTTGTCCTGAAGCTGTAAACCTGGATGTTCTATCTCTGGGCTCTTTTTCTCAGTTATCGCCCTCATTGCCAGGGTCTGGAGGGTTTCTTGACACAGTGAATTGGAAAACACTGGTATCTAATGAGTGAAGCAAAGGTCCAGGTCAAATTGGCATCCAAAAAATGACAGTTCTGGTGTCACTTCTTTCATTCTTTTATTTTGCTTTCCTTGTCAGTTGAAATAATTACAACTATCTTGCTTGCTGTTGTGTTGTAATACGTTGAAACTAAAGTGAGCAACATAGACAGCTCCTGTGAATATGAAAGGGGTTTTAATGGATCAGACCATTAACATCCAGTACACTCAGGCTACAAGGCACCATGGACCCATGAGAGGTGACTGAAGGAAAGAAGACAACACAGGGAGAAGTGAACAGGCTTCTCAATGGTTATTTTCTTTTCAGTCTTAAAACCTTGTTTTCTTTTTAGTTGAAAGCCTCATGTACCCTGGGCTAGTCTTAGACCTTTGATATTTTTGTCTGGATGATACTAGCAGTGTAATCCAATATATCCAGCCTGCATGCCACATGCCCATAGGGCTGTATTCCTGTGGACTCCCAAACTATGAAGTAGCCATAGTGTATATAAAAGTGTGCAATGCTACATAAGTCCTTTTGCTCCTGACTTATGTAGGAGATGCATAATACCACAAGAGCCAGGGACAACTGCCTTGTATTTGTTAAAGACCTGTATTTCATCTCTTCAGTTGTTGTCTCTGTATTAATGTAAGAAGTTCCAACCATTATATGCCTTTTTTCTGTTTTTTTGGTCTCGGTGTGTGCATCTACTTTCTGTTCTTTATTCCAAAAAAATCTTAAGGTGTCTGTATCTATGAGGGCAGCAAGGGATGATTAGAGGAATACCTGCTGGGTGATCACAGCCACCGAAGTCAGAAAGACACTCTGGATTCATCAGATTTTTGAAGGGCACCCACGTCAAGCCCAGCCTTCAGGAGGTGGTTCAGAGAGAACCCACCCATTGCTCTGGGGCTTCTGTGGCAGGGAAACCAGAGCAGGAATCTAAAGGTCTGTGGGTTTGAGCTTGCGTTGTGAAATGGCTACACGGCCATTCGTTTGTGCATGTCTTTCTGTTTTGTCCCTTGTGTTTGTGAATCTTTTTTTTGTGTCAGGCTGTGGGACTGTGATGGATGCTATGTGAAAGACTTCCTCTAATACCTCCCCATTCCTCCTGACTCTTTCACTTGTGCGCAGTTCCTCTGCCCGATCTCCCACTGCAGTGGGAAGGACAAAATGGTGGGTGGGAATGGGAGAGTGGGGCCAGGAATGAAATTGTGGGATCATTCCCAGTCACCTAGCAATCACCGCTGAGCCCACTTTCATTGTGAGTAGTGTGGGCTGCTGGAGCTTGCCCAGGCTGATAGAACAAAGTGCTTGAAATTACAGCTGGAGGAATTAAGAAACGTGTTGTCTGTCTATTTAAATGTATGTATGGTCATTACATGTTTCTGACTGATTTTAAATGGTTAATATGCTCTGTATATCTTGGTTCTAGATTAACAGTTATTGGATATGTTTAAAGGCTAATTCAAAATCTTGTTTAGAATATATATATATATTTGTTCTTATGTGTTTATAAGATGTATAGAAGCACAGATGTTTTTAAATAGCAACCATGTGGCTTGCCATGAATGTGATGTGGCTCCACCATCTTGAAATTGCCACATGGTGTGGGCAGGTCAAAGGAAAAGAAAGACTACAGAACCTCTTAGTACCAACAAATTTTGTTTCTCATCCTATGTCCTTTTAGATCAAGAAGACAAGTCTCATTTTAAATTGGTATTGATTTTAAAGATTGAATTGTTTGCACTGGTAAAATTTGGTTTTGACTTTTAAGATTATGGTTGTGCTTTGTGATTTCACTTATAAAAAGGGCATTTTATTTTAATATTGCAAAAACAGATATCTTCTTAAAAATGTGTTTAAGGCTATAAAGCATTTTTCTGTTTATCAGGCATTTTAAAATAATTACCTTGGGAAGTCTAACAAAGAATTTGGAAGTTTCTCAACCCTTCGGGGGAGGAAAAAAGACTTTGGTATTTATTTTATTAATTTTAACAAGAGAAACCAAGCCATACTATTTGAGTCAATTAAGAAAATTGCACTTTTCACAGGATTTCATGTCAAGATGGTAAAAACCCATGGAATGACTTAGTAATGAAATGATGAGAAGGATTTTCATGGAAGTTTTTATGTTGTCTGAAAAGCAAGAGAGAAAGCAAGAGACTGGGAAATCAGAAGAATAGAGCTAGAAAAAGCCTAACCTGAAGGTATATAGAATGTTATGGAAGGTCAGAGTATGTATAGAAAGCCAGAGGGCATATGAACTATATTTCCTTTGGTTTCTTATACCTGCAAATATGATTTGAGAAAGAACTGTAAAAATATGTTGTTCTTCATTTAAAAGGCTGGTGATTTTTCACTGCAAAATGTTTTCCTATGCTCCTTAGAGGGGGAAGAATACTGCAGCTCCACATTAGCCCAGGGTTATACAGGGTTGTATTTAAGTCATTGTTAACCATTATAAGAAATATATGCCTGATTGCCAGTTCCTGAGTGAAGGGATTAATACTGTTTCTTTCTGGCTGATAGGTTTGGTATGGTCAGAATAATCCAAGTACAGTTTAAAATTGTTCTGTACTGTTCTGTTATGTAATTGATTCAAAAACTTATTTTATTTCAATGTTAGAACTTGGTTACGGGAAACTGTAAATGTTCCACAGTGCTTACTATACCTTGGGAGGCAGCACACCATCAGCAACACCTAATGGCTATGTTTTAAATTTCTGGCCACAGTCTGTTACAACACATGGCTAGCCACCATGTTGGTTCATCAATAAAGAGGGTGGAACTATGTTTTTCCTGAGATCTTTGTTAAGGGCTGCCAGCTGTGTTAAGTTCTCTCTTTAGCATTAAGTGAAACTTTTGTCTTTAAGCTTTTTGCTCTTCAGTCTTAATGCAATGTGGTAGGATCAGCAAGATTTACTAGCTCCTCTATGAACTGCATCTGATTAAAAGTTTTGCTTTGATTTTAGTTCATAAATATATTTAACGTTATGCTAATGACTACAGTCGGTTGCAAGATTGAGCTTTACCTAGTCTTTTGTTTATGTTTTCAATGTTAAGCCTAGGATGGGTTATTAAAAACTTTGCCTTTGTAGATCTAATTGAAAAAGATATGGTCCTAAAACACTTGTCTAAGGAATATGCCAGAATCAGAGATTATAGCATTCTGTTTTACAGGATACAGTTCAGAACAGTTGACTAAAGATAGACACAGTAACTCATATGCTGGCCCTTATGCTTGTCAGAGATCTGATGAGTATGGCATTTTAATGTGTGTACGATTATTATGACAGAGAGTCCCAAAATCCTGGCAGTAGCCCTCCAAGGTCTCTGAGAAGACTTCAGAAAAACACAACTCTGGATTGTGTTTTGCTAACCACTGGGAAAGACTGCCCCAACTGGCTCACTGTTAGGACCCAGCCTAAACTGTGGACAAATCTGTGGACAACTGGAGAATCATTGTTTCATGTTGCTGAGGGCGAGATAAGGTCAATCTCCCATATTTTTGTTTTGTTTTGTTTTTGCCACAGAAAAAAATCTTTCATCTTCTGTGCCTGATAGATGGACTGCCTCTGCTCATGATGTCATAATACCACAAGAGCCAGGGACAACTGCCTAGGTGATGGACTGACTAATCGTCACTGTCATTTTGATTGGTACATAGATTGGTACATTTATTTGTTTTGTATTTATCCTTCTCAGGTCTCTGATCACATTGATGGCTAAGTTAAGCTGGTGGTAGCTTTGTAGATAAGAGAAGACAATTAGTTCCAATGTTAGTTCATTGGTCAATTCATTAGCTTCCAAGTACTACTAGGTACTAGATCTCTTATTTAGAAAGGCAAAGAGGTTTGCCTTGCTCAAGGGCTTCATGTTAATTGTCTGTGTCTTAGGGTGAATAACTGGATAGAAAGATGTAAAGTTTGTATAAGGTCTAAAGATATGAAAGTTTAAGTTATGAGGATTTAAAAAATTGAGGGTCTAGGAAATGTTTCAAAGTTGATAAATGCAAGGAAGATTGGAGGGTCTAAGTAGGTGTTTTAAGGTATGTGAATGTAAGTTGTAGTGATATAAGAAAGTAATTTAAGGCATACTGAAAATGGAAGATATTTCAGATTTCTCCCACCTCTCTGCTATTGTTGTGCTTATGTTGTTATAAGATATCAGAAGTTCAGAGTTTTGACATTGATCAATAGAGTTCTGATAAGCTGATGGAACACTGACTGCTTATTATCCAGTCACAAGCTTGAGATTTTAATTTCCTTTTGGTTGTCTTCTGGTAATAGACTTAAAGATGCATCTCATCATGCTAAAAACATCTGTCTAATATGTTATCTGACCACAAAGCCATAGCTTTTGCTCAGTGTTAATGGCATGAGTCAACTTCTGCTGTCTTGTAGACACTTGTTAACTGCTTTTTCTAAAGTATGGATCTCAATACAATGATGATTCTAATATGGTTTTCAGGAAACCAAAAAGTCAGAAGGGCTCGATCTGACATAGCTCAAACAGACCCCAGATGAGTTTTTCCCTTGGTCACTTTCCCCATTTGTCACTTTCCCCATTTACTGGACAAATTTTACCTTCTGTCACTAGACTGAATTTGTCTCAGCAAATTTTCATCTGGTTGATAGAGTCTATTCAGAGATCAGCTATGGATTGCCAGCTGAAATCTGGACTTGCTGGAAGCTGACATGATTGCTCCCTGCCTCTTCAGGTGGATCAACTAACCAGATGCTTCTGAGGACTGACCCATTGCCTAGCCTTTGGCTGGCATTTCAGCCTTCCTAGCCCCTCATGCCAATGGTCCTATTGTCTTTTTCAGAAAAAAAAAAGAGACATTAGGTCCCAATCCCACTGAATAGACTGAAATACTAAGTCAAAAGGGGCTCTGTGTCATTAGCTATTATCTTGGGGACCTGCTTAGCTGGAGTAGGAACTGGTATTGCAGCACTGGGTGTACAAAGCCAGAAATATAATAGCTTAAAACAGATATTGATAAATATATTCAGTGCCTTGAAAACTCAATCATCCTTTTAGACACAAATGTTGATTCTCTGGTAGAAGTAGTTTTGCAAAAGAGAAGAGGCTTGGAACTGTTGTTTTACAGAAGGACTGGCTATGTGCAGCCCTTAGAGAGAAATGTTGTTTTTATGTAACCAGTCAGGAATGATTAGGAAATCCTTAGCAAGAACAACAAAAAGGCTGGAGAGACACTGGCAAGAGAGAATTCCAGAGGAAGGTTTAAACCCTGCTTTAATAGTTTTCCTTGGTTTAATACCTCTATAACCACCCTGATGGGATCCCTCCTCATCCTACTCGTTTTGATTTTTACCTTTGGCCTTGTCTTTTAAATCACTAGGTGGCTTTCATGAAGGAATGTTAATGGTACTCAGATCCCATTGTGGATAGGTAAATCTGAAGGATACCAGGGGTCATATCTGGAAGACCCAAGATTGTGTCTTCAAATGATCATGGGAAGGGGGGATGAGAGGCTGTTGTGGGTTATTAATACTTACTATTGATATATCTTTTAGTAAGCTGCAGTTATTCCTCAACCTGCTGTATACCCAAATCATCACACAGAGACTGGGATTTATTTAATTAACCTAGAGAACAATGCTGGGAAATAGTTACTCCATCTTAAACCTCCACAAAGATGGTACTTAGCTTTCAGACTGCTGGGGACCCCTGCCCAGTGGGGATGGGATTGACTGGGACTTTGGTTAGGGTTGGATGGTACACTGAGGAATGTGTAACCTTGGGTGTACTTGTAAGTGGCTCCTTGTGCTGTCAGTGAGGGAGTTTGCTTTGAGACCTCCAGTGGCTTAAGCTGATGTCTTCACCAAGTACAGAGCAGTAACTCTGACCTTGAGTGGTTCCTGTGATGGTGAGGGAGTTTTGAAAACTTCATGTTGACAATGTATTCTCCCATAAATGCCTCCCCAGAATCCTTCTGACTGAAGACCTTCCAGGATGAGTGCTCAGACTCCACCCACACTCCTGAAGCCGGTAAGGCAGGGTCTTCTGAGACATGAGACCATAAACATGTCAGCTCTAAATAAACTGCCCGTGGAGCTCTTCACAATACTATTCATGGAGGCCTTGACTGGCAGACATGCTATGATTGTGAGAACAATTGTGGTAGCCTGGCCTTTCCTCTGTCTACTGGTGGAAGGGGGTGCTTTATGATGACTCCTGACTTGGAAACCTTCCACACTGCTAGCAGGAATAGACAGGCAGCTACAAAGAAACTTTCACTCCAGGCAAGCAATAAGCAAGTAGTGTGGAATGGAGCCCATGGGTAAGAGGGAAGAGATTGTGGGGTCAGTGAGAAGGGCTTACTCATGAGTGGATCAGAGGCTCATGATGGATCATCAGGCAGAGATTCAGGGGTCTTGGGAGCTACTCTTTGCTTGTCCTACAGATGGTTGACAATGGTCAGAGTTTGGAGTAGTTGTAGCCACACAGTGAAATGAGACTTCCCTGGTGTTCCCACAACCACTAGTACTGGGACTAAGGAGAAATAGTGCCACTTAGAGGGAAAAATGTTCAGGGCAACATGTGCAGCTCAGGGAAAGCTTCTTCAGGCTGGACACTCAATGCTGAAAAAACACATACCTTGGAAAGTGTTAAAGCTGACTTTAGAGGTGTGGAAGAAAAGGTGAGTCAGTGTTGGATCTTGCCATGTAGCTGACACTTGACATGTTTTCCCCACAGGAGGGGAAAACTTCAGGTTTTTGACCTGAGGAAAAAGCACCATGAATTCTGGAGCATATAGGCTGGTGCAGAGGATGGTGGTTGCTCAGCAGAGACCCAGATGAGCATCAAGTAGTGAAGGTCCTTCCCAGATATGCACTGAGGCAGCACCTGAAGGTGGTAGCTGACCTTTGGCTCAAATTTTGTTTAAATGAAAAACAAGTATGCTTGTGGGCCCAGCAGTGAAAGGGCTTCATCCAGTTCTGCTATACAGAGATGAAGATTTTGGCTCTGCCTCTCCATGTTACCCAAGAGGTCTTGAATATTTTGCATCCTGGGCACAACGAGGATTTGGAACTGATCATGCTCAGTTAGGATGTATTAAAGTTGTCCCAACTTGCTCCCTGGCTAGGCCAGATGAGAAATTTTCACAAACTCTTTCTGGCACACATCTACAAGAATGTAGAGTCATTTTGATTTGCATTTCAATGATTACTAAAGATGTTGACCATTTTTTTAAGTGTTTCTCCACCATTCAATATTTCTCTGTTGAGAATTCTCTATTTAGCTCTGTACACCATTTTAAATTGTCATTTGGTTTCTTGGTGCTTAACTTTTTAAGTTCTTTATGTATTCTAGATACTAGCTCTCTATGAGATGTAGGGTTGGTGAAGGTCATTTCCCAGTCTGTAGTCTGCCATTTTGGTCTGTTGACAGTGTTATTTGCATTACAGAACTTTTCAGAGTCATGAGATCACATTGTTTGATTGTTGATCTTATAGCCTGAGCAATTGGTATTCTGTTCAGGAAGTTATCTCTTCTGTCAACGAATTCAAAGATCTTCCCCAATTTATCTTCTAATAGATTTAATGTGTCTGGTTTTTTCTTGAGATCTTTGAACAACTTGGATTTGAGTTTTGTGCAGGGTGATAAATATGGATCTATTTACATTTTTCTACGTGTAGATATCCAGTTAGAACAACACCACTTGTAGAATATGCTGTCGTTTTTCTGTTGTATGTTTTTTCTTCTTTGTCAAAACCAACTGTCTGTAGGTGGTTGGATCAATTTCTGGGTCTCTATTCAATTCCATTGATCCACCAGTCTGGTTCTATGCCAGTACCATGCAGTTCTTATCACTGTTGCTCTTTATTAACAGCTTGAGATCAGGGGTAGTGCTACCTCCAGACAATCTTTTTTCTTTAATTTAATTTAATTTTATTAATTATACTTTATTCACTTTGTATCCCCCCATAAGTCCCCGTCCTCCCCTCATGGTCTCACCCTTCCTTCCCCTTCTTCATGCACACCACTCCCCAAGTCCAGTGATAGGGGAGGTCCTCCTCTCCTTCTTTCTGATCTTTGTCTATCAGATCATATCAGGAGAGGCTGCATTGTCATCTCCTGTGGCCTGGTAAGGCTGCTCTGCCTTCAGGGGGAGGTGAACAAAGAGCAGGCCAATCAGATTATGTCAGAGGCAGTTCCTCTTCCCATTACTATGAAACCCACTTGGACACTAAACTGCCATGGTCTACATCTGTGCAGGGGTTCTAGGTTATCTTCATGCCTGGTACTTGGTTGGAGTAGAAAAATGCAAATAGATCCATACTTATCACCCTGCACGAAACTAAAGTCCAAGTGGATCAAAGACCTCAACATAAAACCAGACACATTGAATCAGTTAGAAGAAAAATTGGGGAAAACCTAGAACTCATTGGTACAGGAGACAACTTGCTGAACAGAATACCAACAGCACAGGCTCTAAGAGCAACAATCAATAAATGGGACCTCATGAAACTGAAAAGCTTCTATAAAGCAAAGGATACCGTCACCAAAACAAAACAACTGCCTACAGATT
This sequence comes from Rhombomys opimus, assembly GCA_010120015.1. NCBI lineage: Eukaryota > Metazoa > Chordata > Mammalia > Rodentia > Muridae > Rhombomys > Rhombomys opimus. Next base: position 3,736,389 of record REGO01000176.1, read on the forward strand.
AGGAAAGAATCTTCACCAACCCTTTATCTGACAGAGGGCTAATATCCAGTATATATAAAGAACTGAAGAAGCTAAAAAACATCAAACCAAGTAATCCAATTAAAAAATGGGGAACAGAGCTAAACAGACAACTTTCTGTAGAGGAATATCGAATGGCAGAGAAACACTTAAAGAAATGCTCAACATCATTAGCCATCAGGGAAATGCAAATCAAAACAACCCTGAGATTTCACCTTACAGCCATCAGAATGGCCAAGATGAAAAACTCAAGTGACAACACATGCTGGAGAGGTTGTGGAGAAAGGGGAACCCTCTACCACTGTTGGTGGTACAACCTGTACAACCACTCTGGAAATCAATCTGGCACTTTTTCAGACAACTAGGAATGCGCTTCCTCAAGATCCAGCCATACCACTTCTAGGCATATATCCAAAAGAGGCTCAAGTACACAATATGGACATTTGTTCAACTATGTTTGTAGCAGCTTTATTTGTAATAGACAGAAGCTGGAAACAGCCCAGATGCCCCTCAACTGAAGAATGGATGCAGAAATTGTGGTACATCTACACAATGGAGTATTACTCAGCAATGAAAAATAAGAAATCATGAAATTTGCAGGTAAATGGTGGGACCTGGAAAGGATCATCCTGAGTGAGCTGTCCCAGAAGCAGAAAGACACACATGGTATATACTCACTCATATAGACATATAACATAGGACAAACCTACTAAAATATCTACATCTAAATAAACTAATCAAGAGAGAGGACCCTGACTAAAACGCTCAATCCCCATCCCAAAAGACAAAGAGGATGGACATCAGCAGAAGAAGAAAACAGGAAACAACCTAGGAACCTGCCACAGAGGGCCTCTGAAAGGCTCTGCCCTGCAGACTATCAAAGCAGACGCTGAGACTTATGGCCAACTGTTGGGCAGAGTGCATGGAATCTTATGTAAGAAGTGAGAAATAGTAAGATCTGGAGAGGATAGGAACTCCACAAGGAGAGCAACAGAACCAGAAAATTTGAACACAGACAATCTTTGATTGTACAGGATTATTTTAGCTATTCTGGTTTTTTTGTTTTGTTGAGAATTATTCTTTCAAGGTCTGTAAAGTATTGTGTTTGTATTTTAATAGGAATTGCATTAAATCTATTCGCAGATGATAGTACACATGAGTGACCCTAAAAATCTACTAGGGAAAACCTATAGCTGATAAACACCATCAGCAAAGTGGCTAGATACAAAATTAACATTTAAAAAAATCAATAGCCACCCTGTATACAAAAGGCAAACAGGTTGAGAAAGAAATTAGTAAAACAACAACCTTCACAATAGCCACAAACAAAACAGAAACACCCAGTGTCTTGGTGTAACTCTAATGAAGCAAGTGTAAGAGTTGTATGAAAAAAAATTCAAGTCTGAAGAAGGAAACTGAAGAAGATATCAGAAGATTGAAAGATCTCCCATGCTCGTGGTATGGAATTTCTTATGTGTGCTTTCTAGCATATGGGCTGAACTGGTTTTCTGCCTGAGAGTGAGGCCAGGAGATGAAGTTTCAGTTTGTTTTGACTGAGAAGACGGCAACAGGAAGCATCTTAGAGAATGTCCTTGCTATTTGGTCAAACTGACCTTGGGGCACCAGGTTCCTTTTACCTCGGTGTAAATGCCACCCCATATTCCTCAACACCATTTTCTAGAACTAATCTCCTGGTTTGTATCCCTAGGTGCCTGATGACCCCCTTGGAGTCCCTGTCCATCACTTACTGCAACTTTTCACAGTCAGATCAGAATTACTTCTCTGGGTGCCCGAAGCTCTTTCAACTGAAACATCTTGACATGAAAGGTGTGGTTTTAGAGGCTTTGGACCTTATGCCTCTTTGAGTTCTTCTAGAGAATGTGGCAGACACTTTTCAGTCCCTGGACTTGAAGGGTTGTAGGATAAAGGACTATAATCTCACTGTGCTCATACCTGCCCTCAGCAAGTGCTCCTAGCTGGCCAAGGTCAGTTTTTATGGCAATAACTTCTCCATGCACATCCTGAGGAACCTTTTTCAGCACACAGCCAACTTGAGCAAGATGAATGTTGAACCCTCTTGAGTGCTATGATGACTTCGGGTTTATCGCCACAGAGAGATTTGAACAATTCTGTGCTGAGCAAATAAATAGACTCTGGGCCATAAGACAGCCCAAGTACATCTTCTTTGCTACACATATGTATCCTAGATGTAGAGAGAGCTCTGTCTATGGCCTGGGATTCAGACTGTGTCATTGCCAGCCATGGTGGCAGTAAACAGGGAAACATGCCTGAGGACACAGAGCTTATGGCTACAGACACTGTTCATATTGCTGAAAACAAAATGAAGTTTAGTGAGTTGTGTTTAGGAGGCTGAAGTTGACATGGAGAACAACGCAATTGTGGGAGCAGAGGATTTTGTGGAGTGAGAAAGACCACTTTACATTTTTAAGTGGCTTCTGTCAGGACAGGATAACCAGTGGCTTTGTCCTGCAGATGTAAACTTGGATGTTCTCTCCCTGGGGTCTTTTTCAGTTATCACCCTCACTGCCAGGTTCAGGGTCAGGAGGGGTAAGTGACTCCACGACCCCAGTGGAAAAACACTACTATCTAATGAGTCATTGAAAGGTCCAGGTCATCAATAAAACTAAAGTTTCAGTGAAACTTCATTCCTGTCTTTTGCTGTGCGTAGGTTACAACCCTTTTGTGTAGCTGTTCAAAAATTTGAAACTAAAGTGAGCAACATAGTACACATCTTATGAATAAGGTTTTTATGGGTCACAGATAATTAACACCCAGTACACTCAGACCACAAGACACCATGGGCCCATGAGAGGTGACTGAAGGGAAGGAGAAGACAACACAGGACAAACAGGGTGGACAGGGTTTACATTTTTTTTTCTCTTAAAAATCATGTTTCCTGACATGCATGGTGGTACACCCTTGCAATGCCAGTACTCAGGGACACATAGACAGGCAGATCTCTGAGTTTAAAGACAAACTGATCTATAAAGTAAGCCCAGGATAGCCACAGTTAACAAGACAAACCCTGTCTCAGAAAAAAAGTTTTTATTTTTATTTAGTAGAATAAATAAAAATGTACTGTAGCCTGGCAGTGAACTCTTGATCTTTTTGTCTGGGTGAGACTACCACCATTAACCACTCTATCCAGCCTGCATGCCACATGTCTACAAGGTAGTATTCCTTTGGATTCACAAACTCTTTGAAACAGCCATATAAAGGTTTCCAGTAATATGTAAATCCCTCTTCTGCAGAAAACATTTGCTTTACAAAATAACTGTATTTTATATCTTCAGTTGTTTCTGTATTAATGTATTTAAGAAAACAAATCTCCCTAGGCCTAGCAATTATATGCTCCCTTTGCTCTATAGTAAGATAGGCAAATGATTTATTATTGTTTTGTTCTTCATTGGAATATTTATTGAACACATAGAACATGGTTTCTTTGTTTAACTGTCATTGTTGTTGTCTAGATTACATAAATTATCTAAATTTGAGGACTCCTCAACAGGTGCTCTCTGGACAGAAGTAAACATGAACAGATTGATGACAGTGTTGCCAACTTTCCAAATACTGGTGTAGGTGGATAAATTTTTCCACCAGAGTGGCCACATAGAGACATCTAGGCCAGCCTAGAGTACAGAGTAAGGCACTGTCATAAAAAACAATATAAAACCCATAGACTGAGAGCAATGATTCATAGCTCAAGAGCAATGGCTGCATTTTCAGAGGACTAAACTTTGCTTTCAGTACTCATATCAGGTCGTTCTCAACTGGAACTCAGGCTTCATGTCATTGGCCCTCTTATTTTGGCCTGTGTGTGTCCCTCCTTTCTCATGTACAAATCTACACAATACATATTCATAGACACCTAATTTTTAAAATTCTTGAGATAAAAATCCTGTTTCACAAGAAAATGAAAAAGGAACTAATTAACTAAAGCAGAGATGTTGTTCAGGACCAGGTTGATTGCCTCACTCATGTCTCTGACATTAATTCTGGCACTGCACAGTGAAGAGAGTATGTGGACTTTTCAAGTGTGTGGGGTGAGCAATAGCCTACTTTGCCCTGGGCTCCCGGGTCTGCCAAGGATGAAGTGAAAGGATATCATTGGCATGTCAATGTAGACAATTTAGTTTTGTATATATTTTATGTATGTGAGTGCTCTATTTGCATATATGCCTGCTTGACTGAAGAGGGCATCAGATCCCATTATGATGATTCTGAGCCAGGATGCTCTTACTTCTCTTAAGGCTGAGTCATTTCTCCAGCCACAAGATCCTCAATGTAGAAAGCATGTGTGGATACAGAATCACAATTAGGTGTCTATTTTCCAAAAATTCTTACCCATTTGATATCATCTTTAAAGCTTTAGGTTTCAACTGTATTGTGTATTGTGTGTGTGCTCTGTTTCTTTTTCCTTTCAGATAGTGACTGCATTGATTTGACAAAGCAATAACAATATCCTGAGTCACTCCCAAACAGGTGTGGATATACTTCAGCTCACAGATTGCTTACCTATCCATTACTTGAATCTGTGAACCCCATTAAATAGGGTATAAGAATACATAAAATTTATGCCCCCTGCCCACGTTGCCGGTAGAGATGACAGAGCAGAAATTCAGTACCATCCTAGCTACTTAGTCTGAAAACCTACTTTGAAAATTCAAGAAACTTCCTCTTGATGTGGAGCCAGAGTCCCTCAGCACTTTCATTCTGCTCTTCTTGACTTCATCTTATTCCTGCTCAGTGATGGAGTAAAAGCTGTAAAACAAGAAAGAAATGAATAAAAATTGAAGAAAAAAAATGAACATTTACATTTTTAGAATTGTAAAGACTGTGGGAGTTTTAAAAGCTGCAATGCTGTATATTGTGATGCTGTTTTTAAATATTAATATGAGGTCTAGGGGATAAACAAGAAAGAAAAGTTATGGTTTAACAGTAAATGTGTTTGTGGACTTGACAGGGGGTCAATTGTGCTAGGTAGTTTTATTTCAACTTGACACAGGCTAGGCTCATTTGAGGAGAGGGAAACTCAATTAAGAATATGCCCTACTCTACTGTCCTGTGTGCAAGCCTGTGGTGCATTTTCTTAAATGGTGGTTGATATGGGTGCCGAGGCCATTGAGTATGGGGGGCTACCCATGAGCTGGTGGTCCTGGATGCCATCAGAAAACATGCTGAGGATGTTGTGAGGAGCAAGCCAGCAATCAACATTCCTTTAAGGCTTTTCTATCACTGTAGGCCTCCAGGTCCCTAATCTTAGCTCCTACCTTGACTTCCTCCAGTGGACTTAAAAGCTGTTAGATAAAACAAACCAGTTCCTCTCCAGTTACTCTTCTGGGTAGTGGCCTTTGTCACATCAGTAGAAATTTGAGTGACATGAAGTTATTATGGTGAAACTTTCTGCTGATTTGACTATGTGCAAGTTTAAGCCCAATACACTCAGGGGTTCAGCAAGCCTGATGAGACTAGAATCATTGCTTTGGTGTCTTGTTGGCACTCTACCTGGGGTGGAAGAAATTTTATTCATGTCTCCCCAAAAAAATATTCACTGAACAAGATTCTATTGAAAGGGTTAGACTAACTTTGTAACCTGTATGTCTTCTAAAGCCTATAGTTTTGAGTTTTAGGTTCAGGTTAAGCTAAAGCCTCTTGGTACCTTTCCAGAAAATGAAAAAATGTGACCCTATCTATGAGGACAGATAGAAAAAAAAGCAAGCAAGCAATGATCTTCACTCAGCAAAAAAGAAAAACTCCTGTCTTTGAGATAGCATTTCTTAGCAACGAACCCAGACTTCTTCTGAGTAGCTTTTGACCTGCAGCCAAAAGTCTGCAGCCCCTAATCTTCAAGGATGAGCTAACCACCCCCACCTTCAATTGCAGCTGCATCCACACTTGGCAGGACTGGCCAAGCTTGAGCACCTAAGACTAACCAATTATCTTACTTTATAGCTTCCTCATGCAATCCTAAATTGCCAAGACTGCAACTTCAAATCTCCCACAATTTTTCTTTTAAAAACCTAAAGGCCTTTGTCTATGGGTGCCACTCTTTGCTGACCAGCAGGGGTGACCCCATTGTGCAATGGTTAATAAACCTGTTGCTTTTGCAACGAGTCTTGGTCTGGGGGAGTTTCTGGGAAGGGCGCGATCTTGAACTCCTGAGCTGTGAGACCCCAGGTCTTACATTTTTTTTTTGGTGCGTTGGCCGGGAAAGGGCATGCCCCTTCCCCAACCCTCATCAGACTGTACTCGGAGGTCGAGCTTGGAACAGGTTAGTCTGTTTCTGTTTTACCAATCTGTTTCTGTTTGGGTGCCTATCTGGACCTTTTTTGGTCGTCTAATCAGTCATTGTTATAGACAGATGTGTCAGAATTTCTGTGGTACCAATCTGTTTCTGTTTGAGTGCCTATCTAGACCTTTTTTGGTCATCGGATCAGTCATTTGCGATAGACAGACGTGTCAGAATATTGCTTGACTGGGAACTGGAAGATGTTCCAGTTTGGGAGGCTAGGACCAGGACGGTCCTCCTCCCATCTGTTTCTTGTCAGAGATGGCTGCCATGAGGCAGCCTCTCAATCAGAATTCTGTGGTACCATCCGTAAGGGCATCTTTGTCTAATTGCCTGTCTTGTTCTCTTTGTCTCTATCGTTGTTTCCTCTTTGACTTTCTTGACGGACGACTTTATAAGGGATAAGGGTGACTACACCCTTATCCCTCACCCTTGAGATATAGGACACATAACCTTTCAGTTAAAGTTTAAAAGAAAAAATGACAAACTTTCTGTTCCTCAGAGCGGCCTACTTATCAGACTGGGATGGAGCTCGGAGAACTGGCTGGGCAGAATGCTCACACCCTCAGAATTGGCCTAAAACCTGCCTCCTTCGGCTGCTGAACAGCAGTTCACACCACCCCCTTCCTCCTTCCATCCCTCTTCCCATGGGCTTCAGTCAGTGCCGGTTCTGGGACAGGGGCCAGTGGGATGGAGCTACTTCTGGTTCTAACAATTAAATTGTTCACACTCATAAATTTTGGTCTTATGGTTGTGCTCTGTAGATTCACTCCTAAAAAAGATATTTTGTTTTGATATTGCAAAAACTAGTCTTAAAAATGTTTATATACTTAAGATGATAAAACATTTAAAGTTTATCAGGTTTTCAAAGCAATAACCCTTGGGCAGTCTAACAAAAAAATTTAAAACCATTTCTTAAACCTTTGAGGAGGTCAAAAGACCTTGGTATTTATTTTATTACTTTTGCAAAGTAAAACCAAGCCATGCTGTTTCAGCCAATTAAGAAAACTGCAGTTATTACAGTGTACCGTTTCAGGATGGTAAAGATCTATAAAATAATTTAGTATATTCTATACTACTGAAAGAACCCATATGAAGGACTTTTATGAAAGTTTTTATGTTGTCTAAAAAGCAAGAGAGAAGGCAAAAAGACTGGAATTATAATAAAGAAAAAAATGTCAAAGAAAAAGAATAGTTTGTCTAAAGCAAAAATGTCTGGTTAAGCCAGAAGAACGAAGCTATAAACCTGAAGGTAAATAGAATGTTGTGGAGGGTCCGTATATGTATATGGGGCCAGGGGGCGTATGAACATATAAATGATGTTTTGATGTTTGTTTTGGTTCTTTATACCTGCAAATATGATTTAAAAAAAAACTGTAAAAGGCTGGTGATTCTTCATTGCAGAATATTTTCTTGTGTTCTTTAAAAAAAAATTCTGGCTGACAGGTTTGATGTGGACAAAATAATTCATACAGTTTAAAATTGTTCTATACTGTTCTGTTTGTTCTATACTGTTGTTTGTTCTGTACTGTTCTGTTAGGCAATTGGTTCTAAAACTTATTTGATCTGAGTGTGTAAAGCTTTTTGCTGTTAAGTTTTAAAAAAGATGATGAGATTCATAAGATTTCTAGCCCCTTTATAAAGTATGCCCAATTAAAGGTCTTGCTTTGATTTTAGTCCAGAAAGAGCAGCTTTAAAGTTACACTAAAAATTGAGCTTTACCTAGTCCCTTTATTTAGGTTGTTTTCTTTAGGGCTGAATTTAAGGTGGTTAACCATAAAGCGTGCCTATATATATTTGCTTAAAATTTGGTTCTAAAAGATACATCTAAGAAATATGCCAAAATTAGAGTACAACTTTGTTTTATAGGATACAGTTTAAAGCAAATGATAAAAATAGACAGAGAATAATTCAGATATGCTGGCCCTCAAGCTTATCAGAGATCTGATGAATATGGCATTTTAACATATGTAAGTTTATTGTGACTGAAAGTCCCAAAATCCTGGCAGTAGCTCTGCAAGGTCTCCACAAAGATTGGGACAACGACAGATGGCTGTGACTCTGGATTGTGGTATGCTAACCACTGGGCAATACTGCCCCAACTGGCCCACTGCTAGGGCCCAGCCTAAACTGTGGATAAAGCCAGGGACACCTGAAGAGCTATTGTCTCACATTGTGATAGGCAAGGAGAGGTCAATCTCTCCTGTTCCTCTTTCCACAGCGGCAGTTTCTCATCCTCTATGCCTGATGGCTGGACTGCCTCTGCTCAGGAAGCCAGGAGACCACAGGATCCAGGGACACTGCCTAGGTGATGGACTAACTAGTCATCTCTGTCATTTTGATTGGTACATTTACTTAGCTCATAATTTATCCTTCTCAGATCTCTGTTCACATTGATGGCTAGGCTGGAAGGCTAGGCTTAGTTAATGGTAGCTTGGCAGTTAAAGAGCAGACAGTTAGGTTCACTATCAGCTCACTGGACAGTTCATTAGTTAGTTAAAACTACTAGGTACTATACCTTTTGTGTAAAAAAAGCAGGTTTGCCCTGCTCACAGGCTTTACATCAGTTGCCAATGTCTTGTAATAATAGTTAAATAAAAAGATATAAAGTTTATATAGGGTCTGAGGATATAAAAATTCAGATTATAAAAATCTAAAAATGTTGGTCTACATACTGATCAAAGTGTCAATTTAATGGATGTCAGGTTAACACTTAAGTAAAAAAAGAAAGTGCAAGCAGTTTCTCATGCAGGCAATTTTACTTAGCCAAAATATAGGAGGGCTTACTCAAGGTTGCACAGAGCCTGCTGTCTGGTTACTATGGTTACATGGAGTTTCTCAGGGTCAGAGCAGTCCGCTGTAGGACCACCAAGGTCAGTCTGTGAGAGACTAGACTTTGGAAAATAGCCAAGAGGCTGAGTTCCGCTGCTCAGATGCCATTAACTCCAAAAAGGCTGCCACATAGACACACTTAAGCTGTTTATAAAAGATATAAAACAAACAGCTGATTGGTACCCATTCTGTTGGATATAGTTTTTACCTGTCACTCTCAAAATGTTGTTGTATTAGATTTGCTGATATGTTACTTTTCTGAGTTTTTTAATATATATATATATTTTTTTTCTTTTGTGTACCAAAAATTCACATGAGTTTATAAAAATCAAAAGGTCATGAGACCTAGATCTGGCATAGCTCAAATGGATTCCAGAAGAGTTTTTCCCTGGTGTTGGGATTCCTCACTTTTTCCATTTAACAGACAAATCTTAACTTCTGTCTCTAGTCTGAATTTGTCTCCGCAGATTTTCACCTGGTGACTCTGAGCTGCAAGCTGAAATCTGGACTTGTTAAAAGCTGACATGACTACTCCCTGTCTCTTCAATTGGATCAACTAACCAGAGACTGTTAAGGACTGCCTCATTGACCAGCCTTTGACTGGCTCCTAGTAATCTTTACCTATGTACTCTCCCCAACTTTTGACCAGCATTTCAGCCTCTTTCAAACTGAGATATCAATGATCCAATCATCAGCATGAAGAAATTCCAGAAGATGGATCATCGGCCCATTGTCCCATTCTACAGGCTGAAATGTTGAGTCAAAAGAAAAAAAATTTTCTTAAGATAAAATTCTCACTCTGCAGCTGCTTCATGATTGAAGCAGTTACAAGGAGAAGGGGGAAATGAAAGGGCTAGACTAACTTTGTAACCTGTATGTCTTCTAAAGCCTATAGTTTTGAGTTTTAGGTTCAGATTAAGCTAAAGCCTCTTGGTACCTTTCCAGAGAATGGAAAAATGTGACCCTATCTATGAGGACAGATAAAAAAAAAAAAAGGGCAAGCAAGCAATGACCTTCACTCAGCAAAAAAGAAAAACTCCTGTCTTTGAGATAGCATTTCTTAGCAACGAACCCAGACTTCTTCTGAGTAGCTTTTGACCTGCAGCCA
>REGO01000176.1:3747334-3770794 GCA_010120015.1 Rhombomys opimus
TTGGTCTGGGGGAGTTTCTGGGAAGGGCGCGATCTTGAACTCCTGAGTTGTGAGACCCCAGGTCTTACACTAGGAAACATTTCATACCCTTAGAGTCACAAGTGTTGACTTCAGATCAACAAAGGTTAGGCTAGGCAACTCTTCTCCTTTGGGCAATGCCTGAGGAAGCCTCAAATCCAATTTGATCCTTTCCTGTCAGCATTGGAGAAACTCATCCACATAGCAATTAAAAGACTGGATGCATGTTGTTAAAAACAACACTGCTCTGGATGTAATCAAGGGAGAACAGCTTCAGTAGATAAAACAAACAAACAAACAAACAAAGCCCAAGATATGTCTTGAAGAAAGAGTTGGTCAGACAGCCTGGTCATTTGGTTCAAACTAACAGTGCAAAGACTAAAGTTTTCTTCTTAAATAAAAAGGATAGTTTTATGGTTTGGTATTAAAAATACAGTTAGGAGACTTAAAATGTTTGAAGTGATTTCAAAGGGTTACTACAGTTCAAACTTGTTTTCTAAATCTCTAAGAGTTGGAGTAATTTGGAGCTAAGATAAAAGGCAGTTCAGTGTCCAAGTGGGTTCCATAGTAATGAGAACAGGGACTGCTTCTGACATGAACTGATTGGCCTGTTCTTTGATCACCTCCCCCTGAGGGGGAGCAGCCTTACCATGCCACAGAGGAAGACAATGCAGCCACTCCTGATGAGACCTAACAGACTAGGATCAGGAGGAAGAAAAAGAAATCCTCCCCTACCAGTGAACTTGGGGAGGGGCATGCATGGAGAAGGGAAAGGAAGAGAGGGATTGGGAGGGGAGGAGGGAGGGAACTAGAGAGGAGATACAAAGTAAATAAAGTGTAATTAAAAATAAAAGAAAAGAAAAATTAAAAAGAAAAGAAAAAAAAAACCCTAAAACATTTGAGCAGGAAGATAGTAGCCCATGCCTTTAATTCCAGCAGAGACTGGCAATCTCTATAATTTAGTTGTTTTCTAAATTCTAGAGTTACAACAAACATGGTGGTTTTACTTCACACCTTTAATCCCAGCACTTGGGAGGCCTATGCCTTTAATCCAAATACTCAGGAGATGAAGCATGCAGATCTCTGAGTTCAAGGCCAGCCTGATACAGAGCAAGTTTCAAGCAGAGAAGAATTTAGGTCCAGGTGTGGGAGGCCCTTGGGAGGCACACAACATGCCTTTGACCCTTGCTTGAGAGGTAGAGGCAGGCATGTAAGAATTACAATGAGCATTTCTTTAAGTGTTCTCTACAAGGACTATTTCTAACAGGAACTCAATGACTGGCCCTTTGACCTCCCCACCCCCCAAGGGAGGAGCAGTCCTGTTAGGCCACAGAGGAGGGCTTTGCAGCCAGTCCTGAAGATACCTGATAAAACAGGATCAGATGAATGGGGAGGAGGTCCCCCATATCAGTGGACTTGGAAATGGGCAGGGTGGAGATGAGGGAAGGAGGGTGGGATTGGGACCGAATAAGGGAGTGGGATACAGCTCGGATACAGAGTTAATAAAATGTAACTGATAAGAAAAAAAAAGAATTACAATGATCAAACTTAAAAGCCACTTGCAAAAGGCAGACTGAAATTCAAAGAGTCTTTATTCAAGCTCGAGCACAGGCAGGCAATCATTCCTGACTCAGCTTTCCAGAAAGAGTGTCCATGAGCCTCAGGAGGGCAGAGTTTTAAAAGGGAAAAACCACAAATAAGGAACTCCAAGCCTTGGCATTACAGGATTGAGTGAGTGTTTAGCCAACGAGGTGATCTTTAAGCTGACTGGTTAGGGCCATTTGGCCAAACTGTAAGGGGCAAACAGGATACCTAAAGAAAACTTTTTGGCTAGGAAGAGTGTGTGTACTTTTATTTCATTGGTTGGTTCCGAGTGCAGGGCCTGATTATTATTGCCAGTTTCCTCCTGTGGGCCTATTAGCTCTTGCCAAGTTCTTCCTGGTGGGAAAACTTGTGTCACCTAAAGGACAGGGCCATTCAAAACGGTGTCTGAAAACCAAGATGGAGTTAGTTCTGCTCTTGCTCTCTCATTTCCCACACCCTACTATTTAAGATTCAGGGACCAAAGGTAAAAAGTAGCGCAAGAATAAGAAGGGAACCCAGGAGAGTAGATATCAGAGTCCTCAGCCATGGAGATGCATCACACCAAGACTCAAACCATCCTCTAGATTTTCTCTGACCTTTGACACAAAACAACATTCTTTTCTTAAGGCTACACATCATCCCTCTTGTTGTAAAAACAGGAGGTCTACCCCCTTCTATTTTGTAAGACCACTTCAGCCAAAGAGTCAACGTTTCTTTCAAGGTGGGATATAGAATTTTGTAGGCATTGAATGTCTTGGTCTATGTCAGCCTTTAAAGCATTATCCTTTTTACTTTGAACTGCTAAACCTGTAACCCCTGTTCCTGCCCCAGCCAAACCTGCACCTAAGATCAGAGCCAGGGTGAGGGACATGGGTTCTTATCTAAACTGAGTCAGTGTTACTGGCATTCCTAACAGGGCATTAGTTATCTCATCTTCTGGATGATACATAATCCTGGGAACAAATTGACCTAGAATACAAAAGTGTTGGGCATTATTTAGAATGCTACTGTGAATTTAAGGAGTGAGCACAGTGGCACAAGCCCACTATCTCTGTCTCAGTGGAATCAAACATTTGTTGGTCTAATATGAGGGAAGAGTCAGGGTGATGTTACATAGATGCTGGTGGGATGATGGTACCTGTCCCAGACAAACTCCTGTCCTGACACTGATTGAAGAGTCAGTTTTGGCCCAGCAGTCAGCCATTGACAGTTGCTGGAATCAGCTTCAATGGTATAATTATCAATTAAACCAATTCCTTCATAATAATGGGGCTGTGAATTGTAGCGTAGCCAATAAGACAGTCAGATCCTATCTTGATTCATTTAAAACCTGATAGGTACTTACCACCATGGCCCAAAAGGGGGTCAGTATGTCCCAGCAGAGGTTTAGGTAGAGGTTGCATAGGAACATCCAAGGTGGTGGTTGGGGCCAGGGAAGGCTTTTAGGGTTCAGTAGGTGCTAATACTGAGTTGGGGCCCATGGTCTCAGGCATAGTCCAAGGAGGGGAGACATGTAATTGCACCTGCAGGAGTCCCTCATAATCTTTCCTGTGTCTGTATTGCTTAATCCTGAACCGTTTTCCTTTTTTTCAAACATAAATTTTTCTTTGATCAGCAAAGGTGACCATGAGCTGGTTACAGTGTTGTGGAGGCCCTCTTGTATTTTTTAATGGGCTTTCCTTGCAATTGTGTTCACACTTGGGGTCCCTATTAATATATATATCAGCATCTTTAGGGCCTGACAACCATGGCCCTTGAGTCTCACAGCCCAGGGAGCACAGAAGAAATCTTTTCCATCCCTGCAATTATGTGCTAGCCAGGGAGATCTGTAGAGGGGTGGACAAACATAGAAGGGAACTTTAAAGTGCCATAAAGAATTCCAAGCTGGACCCTAAGGCATCAAATCATTGAGGTTGAAAGAAATTTCAGAATACCAGGTGTTTCTGTGAGTTACCTTAGTGATGGTTTTGACAGTCTCCCCATATGAGTTCTTAAGGACCCAGGTGTGGTTATAGGGTTGATGGGGATTGAAATTTGCAGTACATACAGTTAGGAGTCCTAGACAAATCATGTTCTTGTAAGCTTGAGCTTTAAGGCATTGCTTCCTTGATGAGCCTTCCATTCTGGCACCGAAGGGTTCAAGTAGTCTTTCTTTGCAGCAAATGGATCAGCTGGTCTGGCATAGGCATAACATATCCATGTGGTGATCCCGTCAACCTTGATGGCCATGGGTGTTGTCAGTAGGATGATGTAAGGATCCTTCCAGCATGGTTCAAAAGTCACATGCCGGAACCTCCTGTCATAGACCCAGTCACCAGGGTGGTATTGATGTGGTTCTGGAGTAGGGTCTGCTTCAAAAAGGGCACACAATTCAGGCCATACGTGCTTGTGAGTCCATTGAGTTCCTTAAATTCTAAATAATAAATCAGTATCTTCCAATTCTGCAATAACAGAAGTTTGTAAGTTTGGTACAATTGGGGCCAAAATGCCATACATCATTTCAAATTGAGTAAGTCCCATTTGGTAAGGAAAATTCCTTACTCTATAGAGGGTGAAAGGGAAGAGAGCCACCCAGTCCCAAACAATCTCCAAGGTTAATGTAGTTAAGGTCTCCATTAGTGTTCTATTCACTCTTTTTACCTGTCCTGAACTCTGGGGCCTGTATGCACAAGCAATTTCAAATCTGCCCCAATAAACTTTGCCACATCCTGACTTACCTTTGACACAAAAGCCAGTCCATTATCTGACCCTATCAAATGGGGAAATCCATACCTGGGTAAAATGTCCTCCGGTAATTTCTTGGCTACTATCTTTGCCATCTCAGATTTAGTAGGAAATGCTCTTGTCCATCACGAGAAGGTGTCAACAAACACCAGGTGGTACTTGTAGCCGGATTTTTGGTTTTATCTCTGTGAAGTCAATTTCCCAGTAGGCCCCCGGTCTCCTACCTCTGAGTCTAGATGCTGGGCTCCTAGGGTTAGCTCCAGTATTGATCAATTGACAAGCTTTGCAATCTGAGATTATTTGGTTAATTTTGGTATGCATATCCCTGAAAGTCACCTTAGATTGTCTCACGGCATCCACCATTCTCTAGGCACCCATGTGTGTGGCCCTGCGGATCTTATTTAGAAGAACCTCAGCTAAAGAACCAGGCAGAATTAACTTACTATCTGCACAGTACTACCAACCTTCCAGGAGTTGGCTCATGGGCAAGTTTCGAGCTCATTTGTCTTCTGGTTGCTCCTATAAATTGTGGTTTCCCAGGATAGGGAAGAGAGTAGCTAGTACTATGGCCTCAGTCTCTTGCAGAGCAGTGTCACAAGTGGCTTTGTCAGCCAGGTTGTTTACTCATGAAACCCTGGAGGTTCCCCTCTGATGTCCAGGACAGTGAATAATGGCCAGTCGCTTTGGTAACCATAAGACTCTTAGTAGCTGCAGAATTTATTCCTTGTCTTTAATGGTTTTTCCCGATGCTGTAAGCAGATCCCGCTCCTGGTAAATGGTCCCATGCATGTGCTGTGGCAAAACATACCTGCTGTCTGTGTAGATGTTGACTGCCAAGTCCTTACCCAAAGTTAGGGCCTTAGTTAGCGCTATGAAGTCAACCTTTTGGGGCAGAAGTTCCTGCTGGAAGAGACTGGGACTAGATTACCTCTGTCTCAATGTATATGGCCACCACTGCTTTCCTCTGGCCCTCAAGGATAAAGCTTCTCCCATCCATGTACCAGGTGTGACCCACCCTGAGCCATGGGTATGTTTGTCAGGTCTGGGCTAGTGCTGTGCACCTGGGCCTGAATCTCAGTGCAATCATGTAGAGGGTGATTCAAGTCTGTATCTGGCAGGAGGGTTGCTCAATTGTCACCCCTGAACATCCATAGTATGAACTGGGAAGGAACACTTGTGAGCCTCAGAGTAACAGCTCATTGCTGCCCTATCCAAGAACAGCCGCTTCCTTCCTTGCTTGGCAGTCTGCCCTATAGGCAGAGCCAGAACCTGCTGACTTGGAACACAAATGAAGTACTAAGCTAGCCCTCTCTTTCTCTTTTGCTCTCTCTCTCTCTCTCTCTCTCTCTCTCTCTCTCTTTCTCTCTCTCAGTTTTTAGAGACAGGTTTTCTCTGTGTAGCCTTGCCTGTCCTGAGCTCACTTTGTAAGCCAGGCGGGCCTTGAACTCACAGAGATGCACCTGCCTCTATCTGCCTCCCTGAGTGCTGGGATCACAGGAGTGTGCCACCAACTCCAGTGCCTTCTTTTTTATTCACTCCAGAAGTCTGACCATGGAAGTACATAGTCCCCTTTTCTAGTGGCTGTCTTTCTTCCTCTTCCTCTTCTTTCTCCTCCTCTTTTTCTTCTTTACTTTCCTTTTTCACTTTTTCGAGACAGGGTTTCTCTTATATAGCCTTAGCTGTCCTGGACTAACTTTGTAGACCAGGCTGGCCTCTAACTCACAGTAATCTTCCTGCCTCTGCTATCCAGTGTTTGAATTACAGGCCTGCACAACCATGCCCAGCATGAAGCAAAGATTTTACTACAAGATACCAGAAAACCTTGCCAAAATTTTAATGGATGCAAACCATCCTCCTGCCTTAGCTTTCTGAGTAGCTGCCATAGTAAGACTGACTAAGCTTGAATCTCAGCTCTTTATTCCAGAACAAATAAATGTGTAAGATGTTTGTCATACTATCCTCTTACAATGGCATTTTATGATTTTGTGTACGTAAAATTTCAGGGACAGATTAGCCGCCCTTCCCCCCCAGCTCCCACTCTGAACCTAATCACAAATGAATAAAACAAAGCCAGGTGAATTGGCTCACACATAAATCCTCCCAGCAGGAAGGCTGACTCAGGAGGATCCCCTTAAGTTGAAATTTTGTTGTTGTTTTTGTTTTTTGTGTTTTGTTTGTTTGTTGGGTCAGGGTTTCTGTATGTCCTGGAATCACTTTGTCAATCAGGCTGGCCTTGAATTCACACAAATCTGCCTGCCTCTGCCTCCCTAGTGCTGGGATGAATGACTTATGTCACCACACCCAGCTTGGAATTCTAAATTAACCTTAGCTATTGAACAACAATGTTGTTTCAGAATACAGTTCCAAACCAAGGACAATAAGCAAATAGAAGAATGAATATAAATAAATAAATAAATAAATAAATAAATAAATAAATAAATAAATAAAATAGGCAAGCAAACAATAAAATTCCAGGTTGGGAAGTAAATCAGTAAATGGACTCATTATTCTCACCTATTCTGTTTTTGTTGTGTTTGCATTGACACAGAAAGCTTTGATTCAGTCTAGAGAATGGGAAAATCCAAGGTGGGATTAAATGTCTGGACTCAAATATGCAATCAGGTGTCAGCTTGTGTTTGGGAGGTGGGGCTGAAATAGGGAAGGGCTGAGCAGGGCGGTATATAAAGGCTTTAGGGGAGGTAGAGGAGTCATTCCTTCAGTGACCTGAAGACTGTGGTGACAGCCTGGCTCTGCTGGGATCCAGAGACCCTGTGCTCATCAGTGCTCAGAACAGGTAAGTCACTTCCCTCCTAAGGGCCCAGCCACCTGAAACAGAGGTTAGAACCAAGATGAATAGGATTGGGGGGAGGGTGATTGGCAAAGGCTTTATTTCTGGATGATATAATTTAGCAAATATTTTATAATGCTTTTATTGATCATTTGGGAAGTATGCATCATGAGCCCTGAGCACACTCGCCTTCTTGTCTACCCAGGCCAACCCCCATCTGGTGAGCTCCCTTCCCAAAAGAAAAAAGGAAGCAAGAGAAAGAGACAGACAGAGAATTTTGATTTTTTTTTTGTGTTGCCCATAAACTTTGTGAAGGATTCTCAACTTTCTGGTGACCCTTAATGAGAACTGAGTCTTTTCCCACCTGCACCCAGTTCCACAAGAGCCATCAATTGAGGAGAACCACACTTCCGAATTCTTATCACAAATTTTTTCTTTTTTCTTTTTTCTTTTCTTTTTTTTTTTTTTTTTTTGTTTGTTTGTTGTAGGTTTTAAGGAGATAGTGTTTCTCTGTGCAGCCTTGGCCCTTCTGGACTCTCATTATAGAGCCGACTGGCCTTGAACTCCCATTGATCCCCTGCCTCTGCCTCTCTGAGTGCTGGAATTAAAGGCCTGTGCCACCACACCCAGACTTTATCACAATTTTTAAGACTTTGATGTCTTTCTGGGACAGGAATTTTTTATTCATTTAATCCGGTCCACAATCTTCTCTCCTCCCAGTCCTGCCCTTTATGCCTTGCTCCATGCCGTTCCTCCCCTTCTTTAGAAGGAGATCCCTAAGGGATACCCCACCCTGAGACCTCAATTCATACGCAGGACCAAGCGTATCTTTTCCCAAGGACACTAGACAAGGCAGCTCCGCTAAGAGAAAGGAATCCAAAGGAAGGCGACAGAGTTGGAGATAGAATATACTCCCATTTTTAGGGGACCCACATAATGACCACACTGCTCATCTGCTACATATATGTAAGGTGTCTAGGTCCAGCACATGCAAGCCCATTGGTTGGTGGTTCCATCTTTGTGAGCCTCCATTGGCCCAGGTTTGTTTACTCTGTAGATCTTCTTGTGGTGTTCCTGACCCCTCTGACTCCCTCTATCCTTCCTCCCACTCTTCCACAAAACTTCCCAAGCTCTGTCTATTGTCTGGCTGTGGATCTCTGCAACTGTTTCCATTACCTGCTGGATGAACCCTCTCCAAAGACAGTTATGCAAGGCTCCTGTCTGCAAGCATAGCAGAATATTATTAATAGTGTCAAGGTTGGATCTCTCCCACAGGGTGGGTCTCAAATTGGGACTGTCATTGGTTTGCCATACCCTTAATTTCCACTCCAACTTTATTCCTACACTTCCTGTAGGCAAGACTAATTTTGGGTTGAAGATGTTATGGCTGGGTTGGAGTCAACTGCCCTCCACTGGAAGTCCCACCTGGCTACAGGAGTTGGAAACTGCAGACTCCATGTCCCCCAATGTTAGGATCACAGCTAGGGTCACCCCCAGAGACCCTCCGGGACCTCCTCTCCTGTGGGACAGGAATCCGAATTCCTGTTTCTTCAGATGAACCTACCGAAGTCACTGGCTTTGATTATAAATGCAGTTCTGTATTCATTTCACATAACTTTAAGTAATACAGGATGGAGTAACAATACCATTTCTAGGATCATCTCAGTTTTTCCCAGGTATCCCCTGACTGAAGACCTTCCAGGATGAGTGCTCAGACTCCACCCACACTCCTGAAGCTGGCAATGCAGGCTCTGCTGAGAGATGAGACCTTGGACATGTCAGCTCTGGACAAACTGCCCATGGAGCTCTTCCCAGTACTGTTCAAGGAGGCCTTGATTGGCAGACACACTGCAACTGTGAAGGCAATGGTGGCAGCCTGGCCTTTCCCCTGTCTCCCTGTGGGGGCATTGATGAAGACTCCTGACTTGGAAACATTCCAGGCAGTGCTAGCAGGAGTAGACACATGGCTGCAAAGAAAATTTCACCCCAGGTAAGCAATAAGCAAGTACTGTAGAATGGAGCCCATAGATAAGAGGGAAGAGATTATGGGTTCAGGGAGAATGGCTTCTTCATGAGAGGATCAGAGGCTCCTGATGGATCAATGGGCAGAGATGCAGGGGTCTTGGAAGTTATTCTTTGATTGCCTATGGAAGGTTGACTATGGTGAGAGATATGAGTAAATGTAGCAACACAGTGAAGTGAGCCTTCCTTGGTGTTCCCACAATCACCAGTAATGGAATTAGGGATAAACAGAGTCACTTAGTGGAAGAAAAGTAATCAGGGCTACATGTGCAGCTCAGGGAAAGCTTCTGCAGTCTGGACACTGGCTGCTAAAAAAAATACACACCTTGGCAGGGGGAAATTCTGAATTTAGAGTTGTGGAAGAAAAGCTGAGTCAGTGTTGGGTCTTGCCATGTAGTTGACACTTCACATGTTTTCTCCACAGGAGGGGAAAACTTCAGGTTCTTGACCTGAGGAAGGAGCACCATGAATTCTGGAGCATATGGGCTGGAGCAGAGGATGGGGACTGTTCAGCAAAAATCCCAGATGAGCATCAAGTAGTGAAGGTCTTTCCTAGATATGCACTGAGGCGGCGCCTGAAGGTGGTAGCTGACCTTTGCCTCAGGTTCTCTCTTGATGAAGAACAAGCATCCTTATTGCAGTGGGCCCAGCAGAGAATGGGCTCCCTCCAGTTTTGCTGTATGAAGATGACCATCTGGGCTCTGCCTCTCTATGCTATCAAAGAGGTCTTGAATGTTTTCCATCCAGAGCACATTGAGGAATTGGAACTTAACGTGGAATGGAATTTATTCACCCTAGCCCAATTTGCTCCCTGCCTGGGCCAGATGAGAAATCTTCACAAATTCTTCCTGGCACCCATCTACAGGAACACCTTCCACATTTCCAGCAGGACAAGAGACAGAGAAGAGACTCATGTCAGGAAGATTATTTCTCAGTTCTCAAAACTCAACTGTCTCCAGCATCTCTACATGTATGGCATCAACTTTATCAAAGACCACATGACTCAGATCCTCAGGTAAGCAAGGATGGAGAGATGGGTCAGCTAACCAGATCAGACTTTTCTCTTTAGGTTTAAGGATTAGTAGTTGAAGATGCCTGCCAGTCACTGGGAACAAATATTTAGGACTCACTGAATATGGAAGTTATGTCTTGTTTTCATGAATAATGAGTCATGGTGTCAAATGCCCTCTCATGAAGTGAAGGACTAAAGTGTGCTAAATAGTAGGCCTCACTCTCAGGCAGAAAACTGAATGTGAAGTGTGGTTTTGATTCAACTGGTCATACTCCAACAGGAAGCATCTTAGATAATGATATTTGGTAAAACTGACCTTGGGGCACCTGATTCCTTATAGATTTATATAAATGACATTCCATACTCTCCCACACCATTTTCCAGAACTAACCTCCTGGTTTATCCCTAGGTGCCTGATGACCCCATTGGAAACCCTCTCCATCACTCACTATCAAATTTCACAGTCAGACTTGAATTGCTTCTCCTGGTGTCAGAAGCTCTTTCAGCTAAAACATCTGGACATGAAAGGTGTGATCTTATTTGACTTGGATCTTATTCCTCTCCAAGTCCTTCTAGAGAATGTGGCAGACACATTGCAGTCCCTGGACTTGAAGGGTTGTAGGATGAAGGACTCTCAGCTTACTGTGCTCATACCTGTCCTCAGCAAGTGCTCACAGCTGAGCAAGGTCAGCTTCTATGACAATGAATTCTCCATGTCCATCCTGATGGACTTTTTGCAGCACACAGCCAACTTGAGCAAGATGAATGTGGAACAGTACCCTGCCCCGCGCGAGTGCTATGATGAATTGGGTTATGTCTCCATAGAGAGATTTGTCCAACTCTGTGATGAGCAAATAGATAGACTCAGGGCCATAAGACAGCCCAAGTGCATCTCCTTTGCTACACATATCTGCCCTAGATGTGGAGAGCGCTGTGTCTATGGTCTGGGGACCAGACTCTGTCGTTGCTGGCGGTAAATAGGGAAACCTGACTTATGTATTTCAAGAAATGGAAGGTAGTGACACATCTTTCATCTGGAGTCAGAAGATTCCGTGACTCCATGAATGGAAAAACACCAGTATCTAATGAGTGAGGCAATGGCCCAGGTCAAATTGGCATCTATAAAATGATAGTTTTGGTGACACTTCTTTCTTTCTTGCCCTTTGCCTACACAATAGTTATATCACTCTTGTGTGGCTCTTCATTTATGTGTACAAAATTTTTAAACTAAAATGAGCAACATAGACACACATCTTATGAATGAGGTTTTAATGGATCACAGACAATTAACATCCAGTACACTCAAGCCACAAGGCACCTTGGACCCATCAGAGGTGACTAAAGTGAAAGAGAAGACAACACAGGACAAAGCAAACAATATTTTTAATGTTTGTTTTCCTTTTACCCTTAATTTTTTTGATAGCTGTTATAATCTAAGCTGCCTTGAACTTCTGATTTTTTTAGTATGGCCTCAATGAAATAACTACCATGAACTACTATATCCAGCCTTCATGTCACATGTCTATAGGTACATGTTCCTGTGGAGTCCCAAATTCTATGATTTAGCCATAGTGTATCTAAAGGTGTCCAATAATACATAAGTCCCTCAGCTGCATAAAACATTTTCTTTACAAAAGAACTGTATTTTAAGTCTTCAGTTGTGGTTTCTGTATTAATTTCTTAAAGAAAATCTCCCTAGCCTCATTTGAGAAAATGTTTCCATGAGATTGAACTGTAAGGTGTTTCCTCAATTAGTGATGAATGGGGGAGGCCCCATCTATTGTGGGTTGTGCCATACCTGGGCTGTGCTCTGTTAGAAAGCAGGGTGAACAAACCATAAGGAGCAAGCCAGTAAGCAGCACTCCTCCATGGCCTCTGC
This sequence comes from Rhombomys opimus, assembly GCA_010120015.1. Taxonomy (NCBI): domain Eukaryota; kingdom Metazoa; phylum Chordata; class Mammalia; order Rodentia; family Muridae; genus Rhombomys; species Rhombomys opimus. Next base: position 3,759,362 of record REGO01000176.1, read on the forward strand.
ATCAGCTCTGGCCTCTAGGTCCCAGCCCTGCTGAGTTCCTGTCCTGTCTTCCTCAAATGATGGACTATGGATCTGGAAGTATAAGCCAAATATACCTTTTCTTCCCCCAACTTGTTTTTTGGTCATGGTGATTCATAGCAGTAATAGAAACCCTGACTACGATCTATCTATCTCTACTGGTTGGTTTTGTGTGTCATCTTGACACAAGCTAGTCATCAGCCAGCAAAATATCATCCATATAATGGTAAATTATAAATTGAGAAAACTCTTTACATATTATTCCTAAAGACTGTTGTAGAAAATATTGACATATGGTAGGATTATTCAACATTCCTTGTGGAAGCACTTTCCAATGATATTATGGACCATGAAACAATGAAACAAAAGGACCGTGCCTAGTTTAGGTGGGATGAACCCGAATAAATTCTTAGCTGTCATGGGAGAATCCCACATATAGAGTGATTTCCTGGCTTAGGTTGATGTTTATCCGATTGCCCACTACTTAATTAACCATCCCATGCACAGGAAAGGAGAGGTTAAAGTTGATGTTTGAGCTGGGCAAGCCAAGCCCCTACCTGGGGAGAGGGAGTTACAACATGCCGGTGTCCAATGGCCAAAAGGACTTTGTGCTTGGCGTCATTAAATCTAGCCTGGCACTGTCGAGCTAAGTGGACACATCTGGCAATTACAAGGATGAAGAGTACCAGACCAGCCAAACATGTATAAATGAAAATCCAGGGTGGATCAAGAAGTTTCTTTAAATGTTTCCAGACACATTTCAGGAAGGAAGAGTCTATATCCAGTGGCTTCACAACAATTTCCTGTAACTTAGTAAGATCATCAGCAAGCTGAACAGATAATTGTATATACTTTGAATCCCATGGACCCTTAATAAGAGTGGAAAGTTGTTGTCTAGCTAAGGACATGTTAGTAACAGGAAAAGGGGTAAGACAGAATTTACCATAACTTGGATCACAGGACTATTTAGTCATGCTTCTTACTACTTTAATTTTTTCAGACAACAAATCTATTTGCTGCTGCACTGTTGTAAGTGACTATTAATATTTACTAATGATTGTCTTTTAATAATTCTGCTGTTAGTCCTAAACAGCTGTATACCCAAATCACCACACAGAGACTGGGTTTTTTTAGTTAATCTAGAACAAAATGCTGGGCAATAGCTACTCCATCCTAAACCTCCAAGGACTTGGATGGAAACCCTGCTAGGGCTCCTAACATTTAGATTTCCCTCATTATACTTGATTTTTGTGATAGCTTAGGTCCAATCCATCTCTCCACATAGTTCTAAGATCTTTCCTCCAGCTCTTTCTCCTCCTCTCCTCCACCCTTTCTTCCTGCCCCCTGGCTCCTCCCCTCTTTCCTGTCCTCTGGCTCCTCCCCACTCAACATTGTGTCTAGTTGTTTTATTTTGTCTTGTTTACACAAGAGTTGAGATAGGATGCTTAGAATGAGTATCACAATGCAATATCCGGATTGAAACCAGAGAGTATGTGTGGGAGGAATCAGCATTTGAATGAACAAGGGTAAGGTGTATACATTTTAAAAGAACATCATACCAACACTGCACCAAAATGGCCTGATGAAAATCATTATTAACAAGCAATTGAGTTTGATAAGCATTAGCTGTAAGTATTAACTAACTGATTTAATGCTGCAGCAGTAATGGTATTCTGAGAAAGAGCCATTGCAGCTGTAACTCCTGCGAGGGCGGCTAGAATCACTGCTGTAACAGCCACAGTAATACCAAAATCCCTTTTAAATCTAGTAACAGTCATAAGTCCAACTCTATAATAATGATCTGGGGAAACAACTGGTACCCACAAGCTAGCAGGTGTCCTAACAACTCCTGTAAAAGGGAAAGTGATATTCCAACAGGAGGAAATTCTGCAAGAGGCTATAAAACTGTCGGGAGTGGTGCCTCTGGCAGCTGCTTTGATATTTAAATCTCAGCGGAGAGACTGCTTTTACCAGGCCTTTACTAAGTCAGGGTAGAATTTTCAAGTCCATCTCCTTTTGTTCGTAACAACAGGTGGGATAGCTTGTGAGGATCACACCTCTTCCTCAGGCTCCTCACACCTCTTCCTCAGGCTCCTAGTGGAAATTAACCCATTGTTCTGAAATGTTTCTACTCTGGCTTAAAAACTCTACAATAAAAAGATAGGCCGACAGTTACTGCCAGGGGCTGACAGTTGCTGCTAAGTGGCTGCTAGGGCTGCTAGTTTTTGCTGCAGAGGCTAAGGTGGCTTTTTGCTGTGGCTGTCTGGACCTTCTTAAAAAGCCTCCTATGTGCTGTGTGTTATTTTATTAATTTTAATCCTCACGCCCGACTCAAGAACCGTTCGACTCTGCTGGCTGGCTCTGGCATAGAACAATTAATTTCTGCAGATTCCAATGGACTATTGGTTAGTAAAAAGAAAAAAAGGTGGTTTTAAACAACATTAGCAGGAGAAAGAGTAAGGTTAACATTTGAACTTACTGACAAAGGTTTGCCTGTAATAGCATTAAAATGCATAGTACCATTTTCTACATTGGGTGTCTTCAAAAAGTAGAGAGATCTAGTATCCATGCAAGTAAACTCTCCACATTAGTGATATGGGTACATTACCCATGGATACTTCACAGGTATACCGTTAGCATCAGCCACAGGGTCAGTGTGCTGTCTGACCCATAATCCTGGTTTATTCAATGCCTGCAAGGGCTGATGAGGAGGTAAACAATGAACCCAGGGTAAAGGAAGACCTACAGAGGTAGGATAAATACTCCCTTCAGGGCAACTAGGTAACTCTACTGAGGCAGGCTGATCAGTTAAATTAGAATTGCCAATGGCAACTCGAAGGTCAGTAAATATTAATTCATTTCCTAAATCTGGCTTTATCAACATGTCTTCCACAGTAAAGTTGAACACAAGGAAGATAAAGCTTAACGTAAGAATGCCCAATGAATGAACCAGCAAGCTTAAAATAAACTGAATCAGTAAAATTATAAAACCCAGAAATATCTGTAGAAGTATCTACAGAAGAAGAAGGCAAACCTAAGCTATCATTACTAGAATATAAGGCAGGAAACAAAGGTGCACTAAAATGCACAGGAAGAACAAGAAGTGGATTGGGCACTAAAGCCCAAATGTGTAACTCAGCCTTCACTGGATGAATCAACTGAAATAGGATCAGCAATATCATCACTCCGGGAATGATCTTGTTCCTTAATGTAATCCACTTGTAACACCAGTCTCTCTGGCAGTCATCGAGCAGCATCTTCAACCTGCAAAAAAAACACAAACATATCCTCGTCCCCAAATCAAAATGGGGTCAGGTCCATGCCATGTATTATTCAAGGAGTCCTCCATTTAACCATGGCATAATGGCATGCTGTTTCAGGGTGCCAAAAACATTCAGCCACAGATTAGCCATGTTTGTCCAAGGTTAAAAATTTCAAAATAAAAAGTACATGATTTAATTGAGCCCTGGATGAAAGAGGAGGACATAATTCCCCCTTTTTTGTCTTTTGTAAAAACATTTTAATGGTGGCATGGGCATGTTCAACCATGCCTTGGCCCATAGGATTATAAGGAATACCTGTTACATGCTTAATATTTAATTTTTTACAAAAAAATTTGAAAGGGCTTGCTGGTATAAGCTGGCCCATTGTTAGTTTTAATTTGGTGTGGCATGCCAAGAACAACAAAGGCAGCCAAACAATGATCTATGATGTGGCATGCAGCTTCTCCAGAATGCAAGGTAGCAAAAATAAATCCTGTACAGGTATCAATAATTACATGAATAAATTTTAGTTTCCCAAATTCCATAAAATGGGTCATATCTATGTGCCATAGCTGACGTGGGTTCAGCCCATGGGGCTTAACCCCAAGATGAGGTACTGGGCAGAAGACATCATAATTGTTACATTTTTAAATAATTTCTCTGGCTTGTTCTTTGGTAAGGCAATAAGTTAAATGCAAGGAATGACTATTAAGATGATGCAATTCATGAGTCGATTGAGCTTTTTGTGTTGTTGTTTGTAGAGCCAAGGCTACTAAGGCTTTATCAATAGTCTGGTTATCTAGAGCAAGAGGTCCAGGGAGGCCAGAATGGACTCTCACATGAATAATAACAAAAGTATTATCACGGGCCTGAATAAGTCTTTGAATGTGAGCAAACATTTGACTAACCCAAGTGGTAGAAAGAATCTGACCTGCTGTTTTAAGCTTAGGAATAGCTTGAGCAACATAAGCATTATCAGTAAACAAATTAAAAGGCTCAGAAAAATATTGTAAAACTGCATGAATGGCCACTAATTTTGCAAGTTGAGCAAATAACCCTGGAACTTGAAAAATAACTTTTTGTCCATTAACAGTATAGCCAGCTTTTCCTTTAGCATTACCATCAGAAAAAATAGAGCAAGCATTTTTTAAAGGTTTATTTTTAACTATAATAGGAAAAACAACACTATGTAAAGTAAAAAAAAAAAATTGAATAATCTTATAGGAAGGGTAATGATTATCTAGTTGTCCTGTAAATTCAGCCAAAGAAAGCAACCATTTATCTAAATTAGCGTAAAGCCAATTAGTCTGAGCTTTACTATATGGTATAATAATCTTGTAAGGCTCAATTCCAAAGTAAGCCCTTGCCTGGGTGCATCCTGCCACAATAACTTGGGCAATGGCCTCATAATAAGGCAAAACTACTTTATTGGGATCCACAACAGAGGATTAGATTGCCATAACAATCCAGTAGGAATTGACTGTGTTTGAAATACAAATAATAGGAGAGGAGTATCTGGATCCCAATATGTTACAAATTGATTTTCTAAAGCCTTTTCCACTAACAATAATGTATCTCGAGCCTCTGGAGTCAATTTTTTTAAAAATTTTTTATTTAACTTTTATTAATTATACTTTATTCATTTTGTATCCCCCCATAACTCCCTCCCTCCTCCCCTCCCGGTCCCACCCTCCCCCCGTTTCTGCATGCATGCCTCTCCCCAAGTCCCCTGGAGTCAATTTTTAAGGGGAGTTTGGAGCTGCATCCCCTTTAAGAACATTAAACAATGGCATAAGTTGTCCAGTGGTTAATTTTAGATATGGCCTAAACCAATTTATATCTCCCAATAATTTTTGAAAGTCATTAACGGTCTTTAATTTATCTTTTTTAATTTGTACTTTCTCATGTTTAATAGCCAGAGGAAATAAATGAAAACCTAAATAACTATAAGAATCTCTAGTTTGTACCTTCTCTGGAGCAATTTTTAATCCTGCATGGGACAAAGCCCCAGATAAATCTATATAGCAAGCCATAACATCTTGAGCTACAAGAGAGGCTAATAAAATATCATCTATATAATGAATGATATAATAGACCATTTTTTTCAATACTTGACTAATGGCATTAGCTATAAATTGTTGACACAAAGTAGGACTATTTGCCATGCCCTGTGGCAGCACTTTCCAGTGATAATGTTTCATGGATATTTTAAAATTAATGGAAGGGAGACTAAAAGCAATTCTATGGCAATTCTCAGGATGTAAAGGAATGGAAAAAAAAACCAATCTTTTAAATCTAAAATAATCTTGTAAGTGTTTTAAGGAATCCTACTAGGTGATGGGAGTTCTAGTTACAATGCTCCCATTATTATCATAGTCTCATTAACCTTTCTTAAATCTTGTAACAATCTAAATTTGCCAGATTTCTTTTTAATTACAAAAATGGGCATGATCCACAGTGAGTTAGAGTGAACTATATGCCCTGCTTGGAGCTGTTCTTTAACCAAATCATGTGCAACCTACAATTTTTCAGAAGCAAGGGGCCATTGATCAACCGATACAGGATCATCAGATTTCTAGTTACTTTCATCTGCATAGGATGCAGGTTGTTTAGTGACCCGCCCTTTAGTTCCATTATTTTCTTGTGCCTCGACAGCTTGGACTCTGCCCTATTTTTTTTTTTATCTTTGTCCTGGGAGATAGCCTGATTTTATTATCTGAGAAGTCACAATTTTATTAGGACTTCATGTCATAATTTTCATTTGTCCAATAATATTTTTCCCCACAAATTAATGGGCAGAGTATCAACAATGTATGCCTGGCAGGTACCTTTATTTTCTTCCTTATCCTGTCAAACTTTTCAAATTTGTACTCTGCTCAGGATTTTGAGATTGTCCTATTTTTTTCAAATGAGTCACAGTAGACTGTTTAGGCCAACTAGGCAGCTAATGACATCTTGCTATAATTGTAACGTTTATTCCAGTATTCATTAAATCATTACATTGATTTTTATTAAGCCAGAGTGTTAACGAGGTCTATCTCTAATAATAGGTTGTACTCAATAAACATATTAAGAGCCAAAACTTCCGGTGCTTCTGGCAGGACCAACAGCTTTATTTTGCAAGTTAGGCATATGAATTAGAACTATTTGTGCTGTTTTTTGATCATTTTGGATCACAGTGATTCCTCTAAGTGAACTTACCATAACTTTAATTTTTTTAGTATAATCATTATCTATAACTCCAGGAAAAACTTGTAATCCTTTCATGGTACTATTGCTTTTTTTTTTTTTTAATAATCAATCCCATCATTTCTTTAGGCAAAGGACTAAACACTAGGGAAGTAGGGAAGGCTTGAACTGCCAGAGCCAGCCAGCAGAGTCGAATGGTTCTTGAGTCGGGAGTGAGGATTAAAATTATTAAAATAAACACACAGCACACAGGAAACTTTTTAAAGGTCCAGACTCGACAGCCACAGCAAAAGGCAGGCTGCCGCAGCAAGCAGCGCAAGCAGAAAGTCTCAAGTCTCTGCCTCCTCCTCTGCCTCCAGCCCTCTGACCTCTTTATTTCTGAGGAGTTTCTTTTAGCCAGTAAAACATCACAGAACAATAGGTTAATTTCCACAAGGAGCCCGAGGAAGAGGTGTGACCCTCACAAGCTATCACACCTGCTGTCACAAACAAAAGGAGATGGTTTTGCAAGTTCTTCTCTGCCATTAGTAAAGGCCTGCTAAAAGCCATCTCTCAGCCGAGATTTAAATATCAAAACAGGCCACTGGAGATCTTTCCACGAGAAAAACATCTTTTTTTTTTTTTTAAATTTTGTTGAACAGGCACAGAAGTCACAGTAGTTTATTGCATGGATGTTGCCATTGCAAGACTCTGGGTGATGGCCCAATATTAGTACAAAGTTTAATATAACCAGTTAAGTTTGCTTTAGCTTGATAGGGTCTGATAGTTGTTTTACAGGCTGGATTAGCATTCTCAAAAGCCAATTTCTGCACATAAGGAAGTCCACTCTGAGTGAATACCCTTTTTGTGTTACATTAAAATTATTATTTATTATTACTATTATTATTGTTGTTAAAATTTAACTTTTCCAATTTTCTTAAATAACTGAACCTGTTCTCTTTTTAATTGGACTTTCTCTTGGAGAACAGCAATATCTTCCTGCAGTGATCCCATGCCACCCACACATGTGGCAGGAAAAGCCATGGGGGTGGAGGGCGCAGGAGGCCAGTCTGAATTATGAGATTTGGCAGCTTTTTTCTCTGACTCCATTTCATCCTCACCATCTAGCTCATCTTCTAAATTGTTTTTCTGCTCTCAAATTACACAAATCTGTTTGAGCTCCTTTATGAACATTTGAAATAACCTTAGAAGTACTTTTTTCCTACCTGTTTGGCTGCTCTAATTTTCCCGAATAACTCCTTAGCTTGTGAGATTCAATTTTTTATTTTTTCACTCATGCTGGGGATCCAGAGCATCTCTAATTTGCATCCACAAAGAAAAAGTTATAACAGGTTCTTTCTCAGAAACATTAGTAATATAATAATCTTGCAGGCTTTTCCCAAGTTTCCAGATTGATGGTACCTTCATCTGGAAACCGGGGACAAACTCCATTTACAAATTAAAGGGATTAGGGAGTTTATCCTGATTCTTTTTGTCTTAAGAACCTATTTGAGGGATCTGATAAATCCCATCCTACTAGTTCCCCGCCTCATGACAGCCACCCAACTTTACCTTAGTCAGTTGCTTCCAGCTTGCTCCTGTGGACCATATTCACTGGCCTCAGCATGTCCTCCTCCCAGGTTCTCGGGTTTTAGCACCTTCTGTCACCAGCCTGCAATGACACTTGAATATCACCTGAGTGAAGGCTGGGGGGAAAGAGAGCAGGGCAACACAAAGAGGACACCAAGTCTAGGCTCTGATCAAGGTGTCATTTACTAAATGTAAGGTTAACACTTAAAAAGCAGAAAAGTACGAGCAGTTTCTTATGGCAGAAGCTTTACTTGGCAAAGCATATGAGGATTCAGTCAAGGTTACACAGAATCTGCTGTCTGGTTATCATGGTTGCACGGAGTTTATTGTCTAGTTCTCAGGGTCAGAGCTCTCCACTGTAGGACTGCTAAGGTCAGTCTCTGAGACACTGAGCTTTAGATTATAGCCAGGGTCAGGAAGCAAAATTCCACTGCTCAGAAACAGCTATACACATTCCAATTCGTCTATCAACTCCAAATAGGCTGCTACAGGCCTGCATGCAAATAGAGCACTCATATACATAAAATACATATAAAACTAAATTGTCTACATGGACAAGCTGCTGATAGCCTTTCACTTAATCCATGGTGCAGGAGCTCAGACCTTGGAGCCAAGGGTAAAGTAGGCTATTGCTCACCCAACACACTTGAAAAGTCCACATACTCTCTTCACTGTTCAGGGCCAGAATTAATGCCAGAGACAAATATGAGTGACCCAAACCTGCTCCTGTACACCATCTCTACTTTTATTAATTAGTTCCTTTTTTATTTCCTTATGAAACTGGGTTTTTATATCAAAAGTTTTAAAAAAATTAGGTGTCTATGTATGTGTATTTTGTAGATTTGTGCATGTGAAAGGAGGGACACATACATGCCAGGATAAGTGGGCCAATGACATGAAGCCTGAGGCCCAGTTGAGAAAGACCTGATATGAGTACTGAAATCAAAGTTTTGTCCTCTGAAAAAGCAGCTTGAGCTCCTGAGTTGTGAACCATCTCTCTCAGTCTATGGGTTGTTTTTGCTTGTTTGTTTGTTTTTAAGACAGTGCCTTACTCTGTACTCTAGGCTGGAATAGATGTCTCCATGTGGCCCACATTGCTGGAGATATTTGTCCATGTTCCCCAGTATTTGGAAAGTTGGCAATATTGTCATCAATCTGTTCATTTTTACTTCTGTCCAGAGACCACCTGTGGAGAAGTCCTCAAATTTAGATACTTTATAGAATTTAGACAACAGCAATGACAGTTAAACAAAGAACCAATGTTCTATATGTTCAATGAATATTCCAATGGAAAAAAAAGCAATAATAAATCATTGTGATATCTTAATATATAGAAAAGGTGGCATATACTTGCTGGGCCTAGGGAGATTTGTTTTCTTAAATGCATTACTACAGAGACAATTGAAGATGTAAAATGCCATTACTTTGTAAAGTAAATATTTTTCTGCAGCAGAAGGATTAATGTATTTTTGGAAACCTTTATATACTACGGCTGTTTCAAAGAGTTTGTGAACCCAAAGAAATACTACCGTATAGACACGTGGCATGGAGGCTTGATGGAGTGGTTTATGGTGGTAGTCTCATCCAGACAAAAAAGATCAAGAGTTCACTGCCAGGCTGCGGTATACACTTTTGTTTATTCTATTAAATAAAAATAAAAATAATTTTTTTTTGTGTGAGACAAGGTTTCTCTGGGTAGCCGTGGCTGTCCTAGACATCCTTTACACACCAGGTTAACTTCAAACTCACAGATCCACCTGTCTCTATCTATCTAGCTGGGATTGCAAGTATGCACCACAAGGCATGGCAAGAAACACAATTTTTAAGAGAAAAGAAATTATAAACCCTGTTCACTTTTCCCTGTGTTGTCTTTTTCTTCCCTTCAGTTACCCTCAAGGGCCCATGGTGTCTTGTGGTCTGAGTGTACTGGATGTTAATTGTCTGTGACCCATTAAAACTTCATTCATAAGATGTGTGCTCTGTTGCTCACTTTCGTTTCATTTTTTTAACAAATAAATGAACAGCTATACAAAAGGGTTGTAACTAACACACAGGCAAAAGACAAGAATAAAGGAAGTATCACCAAAATATTAGTTTAATGGATGACATAGACATTTACCTTACTCATTAGATAGCAGTGATTCATGGAATTATTGACCCCACCTGATCCTGAACCTGGTAGTAAGGGTGATAACTGAAAAAGAACACAGGAAGAGCATCCAGGTTTACAGTTGGAGGACAAAGCCATTGGTTATCCTGTCCTGACAGAAGCCACTTATAAATGTAAAGTTGTCTTTTCACTCCACAATTCCTTTGTTCTCCATGTCAACTTCAGTCTCCTAAATCTAACTCAGCAAACATTTTGTTTCCAGCAATATGAAGAGTGTCTGAAGCTACAAGCTCTGAGTCCCCAGCATGAGTTGTGCCCTACGCATTCCATTTCTTCAAATCCAGACATTATGCTCCCCTAAATACAGCCACCACTGCAGGCAATGACACCGTCTGAATCCCAGGCCATGCACAAAATGCTCTTCACATCTAGGGCACATATTTGTAGCAAAGGAGATGCACTTGGGTTGCCTTATGGCCCTGAGTCTATCTATTTGCTCAGCACAGAGTTGGACAAGTCTCTCTGGGGAGACATAACTGAACTCATCATAGCACTCGAGAGGGGCAGGGTACTGTTCCACATTCATCTTTCTCAAGTTGGCTGTGTGCTGCAGAAAGTCGATCAGGATGGGCATGGAGAAGTCATTGCCATAGAAACTGACTTTGGCCAGCTGGGAGCACTTGCTGAGGGCGGGTATGAGCACAGTGAGATGAGAGTCCTTCATCCTACAACCGTTCTTGTTCAGGGGCTGCAAAGTGTCTGCCACACTCTTTAAAAGTACTCAGAAAGGCATAAGGTACAAAGCAATTAAGCCCACACCTTTCATGGTCCAGGTGTTTCAGCTGGAAGAGCTTCAGGTACCCAGTGAAGTAAGCCAGATCTGACTGTGAAATGTCAGTGATGGAGTGATGGAGTTACAAATGTTAAGTGATGGAGAAGGTCTCCTAGGGGGTCATCAAGCACCTAAGGATACAGACCAGGAGGTTAGTTCTGGAAATGGTGTTGGAGAGTATGGGGTCGCATTTACACAGAGGTAGAAGGAACCCGGTGCCCCCAGATCAGTTTCACCAAATCGCAAAGATTTTTCTATGATGATTCCTGTTGGAATATACTCAGTCAAAACAAACCCAGACTTAATCTACTGGCCTCAATCTCAAGCAGAAAACTAGTTCGGCCCATAAGCCCAGAAAGCACACATAAGAAATTCCAAACCACGAGCATGGGAGATCTTTCTATTTTCTGGTATCTTCTTCAATTTCTTTCTTCAGAGACTTGAAGTTTTTT
>REGO01000176.1:3770894-3805555 GCA_010120015.1 Rhombomys opimus
TGTGTGTGTGTGTGTGTGTGTGTGTGTGTGTGGTATGGCTACTGTAAAGAGTGTTGTTTTCCTAATTTCTGGCTCTGTTTGTCTTTTGCATATGGGAGGGCTACTGATTTTCTTTTTTAGTTAATTTTGTATCCAGCCACATTGCTGATGGTGTTTTTCAGCTATAGGTTTTCCCAGGTAGATTTTTGGGGTCACTCATGTATACTATCATATCATATACAAATAGGTTTAATGCAGTTCCTATCAAAATACCAACACAATTCTTTACAAACCTTGAAAGAATAAGTCTCAACAAAACAAAGAATGCAGAATATCTAATATCTAATATCTAGGTAATAGCTATTAGCTAATATCTTTTATTTCCTGTACAATAAAAGATTGTCTGGAGGTAGCTCTATGCCTGATCTCAAGCTGTACTATAGAGCAACAGTAATTAACAGTGTATGAAAGCAGATACTAAGACTCATAACTAAACCTTTGGCACAGTGCAGGGAATCATATGAAAGAAGGGGGAGTTAGTATGACATGGAGAGCATAGGAGCTCCACAATGACCAAATATATCTGAGCACAGGGGTCTTATAAGAGACTCTTTCTCCAACCAAGAACCATGTATGTATATAACCTAGAACCTCTGCTCGGATGTAGCCCATGATAGCTCAAGTGGGTTCCCCTAGTAAGGAGAAGAGGGACTATTTCTGATGTGAACTCAATGGCAAGCTCTTTGACCTCCCCACCCCTCAAGGAAGGAGCAGTCCTGCTAGGCCACAGAGGAGGACTTTGCAGCCAGTCCTGAAGATACTTTCTCTGTAGACCAGGCTATCTGCCTGTGCTTGCCTCACCCAGTATTGGGATTAAAGGCATGTGTCATTACGCCCAGGTTAAAATTTTTAAAAAGAAATAGTTTAAACATTACATAGATCTGTTTTTGAATTTTTATATAATTTATTACCTTGTATTTTATGTGCATTGGTGTTTTGCCTGTGTGTATATTTCTGTGAAAGTGTTGGATCCCTTGGAACTGGAGTCACAGACAGTTATGGGCTGTCATGTTTGTGCTGGGAAGTGAACTCGGGTCCTCTGGAAAAGCACCTAGTGCTCTTAGGTGCTGAGGATGTCCTCCCCAATCAGTGGACTGGGGATGGGGCATGGGAGGAGATGAGAGAAGAAAGGCAGGCAGTATTGGGAGGGATGAGGGTAGGGGCTGCATCTGGGATACAAAGTGAATAAATTGAAATACTAAAAAAATCTATTTAAAAAAAGAAGCTAAACAAGAATTAGGACCCTGGGTAAGATGCTCAATTTGCATTCTGAAAATGGGATAGACATTAAAAGAGGGAAAAAACAGGGAAGAGGACAGGAGTCTACCACAGGGGCCTCTGAAAGATTTTAACCCACATGGTATTAAAACAGATGCTTAGACTTATATCCAAATTTTGTGCAAAGTGCAGGGAATCTAATGAAAAAAGGTAGAGATATAAAAACCTGGAGGGGACTGGAGCTCCATTAGGAGAGCATTAGAACAACAACAACAACAACAACAAAAATCTGGGCCCAGGGGTCTTTTTTGAGTCTGATACTCCAACCAAGGACCATTCATGGAGATAACATAGAACCCCTGCACAGCTGTAGCCCGTGGCAACTCAGTCTCAAAATGGGTATCCTAGTAAGGGGAACAGGGGCTGTCTTTGACATGAACTCAGTGGCTGGCTCTGTGATCACCTCCCCCTGAGGGTGGGAACAACTTACCAGGTCAGAGAGGAAGATAATGCTGGCAGTGCTGATGAGAGCTAATAAGCTATGGTCAGATGAAAGGGAGGAGGACCTGCACTATAAGTGGACTAGGAAAGGAGGAGAAGAGTGTGGGAGGACTGGATTGGGAGAGGATGAGGGTGGAGGCTACAGCTGGGATACAAACTGAGTAAATTGTAGTAAATAAAAAAATTAAATTAAAAGAAGGGGAAACACAGTTCCTATCATTCTGAGAAACCATCTATTATTTTTAATTTCTTCTTTAAATTCTTATTACTAGCTATGGTAATAAGTTTGAAAGAAACCCCAAAGCTGAAATAATTACAGACACATCATAATTTAAATTACCTCAGTGTTAAATATGTGCAATCCATTTTCAAATATAAGTTTTTAATGAATGTCTATTGCCAACAAAATACATGTTCTAGGTGTTCAATAAATATTTCAAAGAAGAAAAAAACAACTGTGAAATAATTTTATTGATATCTTGTCATACAGAAAAAAAGGGTATATAATGGCTGGGACTAGGGAGAATTTTCTTCTTATATACATCAATACAGAGACCACAACTGAAGAGAAAAAAATACAGATCGTTTTTATTACTTATTTTTATTTTTTATATTAATTACAGTTCATTCACTTTATATCCCAGCTCTAGCCCCCTCCCTCCCAATCCCACCCTCGTTCCTCCATCTCCTGCTATGCCACTCTAAATAAAATGTTTTCTGCAGGACAGGGACTTATGTGGCATTGGACACCTTTATATACACTATGGCTGCTTCGTAGAGTTTGGAAGTCCATAGAAATATGGCCCGAGAGACATGCGGCATGCAGGGTGGATATACTGGTTTACGGTGGTAATCTCACCCAGACAAGATCAAGAGTCCAAGGCTAGCCCAGAGTACAGAAGCCTTTCAACGAAAAATAAAACAAGGTTTTAAGACTGAAAGGAAAATAACCATTGAAAAGCCTGTTCATTTTTTTCTGTGACTTCTTCTCCGTCTCTTCAGTCACCTCTCATGGGTCCATGGTGCCTTGGGGCCTGAGTGTACTGGATGTTAATTGCCTGTTATCCACTAAAGCCCCCTTGATATTCACAGGAGCTGTGTCAGTGTTGCTCACTTTAGTTTTAACCTTTTACATGTAACAGAACAGCCACCAAGACAGTTGGAATTATTGCACAGGCAGGAAAAGTACAAGAATGGATGAAGTGTCACCAAAATCATCATTTTATGGATGCCAATCTGGCCTGGTACTTTGCCTCACTCATTAGATATCAGTGTTTTACCATTCATTGTGTCATGGAACCCTCAAGATCCTGGCAATGAGGTGATAACCAAAAAAGAGCCCAGAGGTAGAACATCCAGGTTTACAGCTACAGGAATAAGCCACTGGCTATCCTGTCCTGACAGAAAGACACTTAAAGTCAAAATTGTCTTTCTGACTCCACAAGACCCCTGTTCCCACAGTCCCATTGTTCTCCATGTTACCTTCAGAATATTAGATCCAGCTCACCAATCATTTGGATTCTAAAAATTTGAGCAGAGCCTGAAGCTACAAGCTCTGAGAAGCCCAAATTGAGATGTGTCCCAAGCTTTCCATTTCTTCAAATGCAGAAGTCATATTTCCCTATTTAGCGCCACCTCCTGTGGCAAAGACACAGTCTGAATCTCCGGCCATAAACAGAGCACTCTCCACATCTAGGGCACATATGTGTAGCAAAGGAGATGCACTTGTGCCGCCTTATGGCCCTGAATCTATTTATTTGCTCAGCACAGAGTTGGAAAAATCTCTCTGTGGAGACATAACCAAACTCATCATAGCACTCAAGAGGGACAGGGTACTGTTCCCCATTCATCTTGCTCAAGTTTGCTGTGTGCTGCAGAAAGACCATCAGGATGGGCATGGAGAAGTCATTGTAAGAGAAACTGACCTTGGCCAGCTGGGAGTACTTGCTGAGGACAGGTATGAGGACAGTGAGATGAAGTCCTTCAATCTACAACTCTTCAGGTCCAGGGACTGCAAAGTGTGTGCCACATTCTCTAAGAGGACTTGGAGAGGCATAAGATCCAAAGCCTTTAAGGGCACACCTTTCATATCCAGATGTGTCAGCTGAAAGAGCTTTGGACACTCAGAGGAGTAATTCAGGTCTGCCTGTGAAATGTCACAGTAAGTGATGGACAGGGTCTCCAATGAGGTCATCAGGGACCTAGGGATAGACCAGTAGGTTAGTTCTAGAAAATTGTGTTGAGGAATATGTTGGAGAGTAAACGGTGTCATTTACACACAGGTAGAAGAAGCCCAGTTCCCCAAGGTAAATTCAAGGACATGATTTTAGATGCTTCCTGGAGGAATCTCCTCTGTCAAAACAAACTGACATTTCTCTTGGCCTCACTCTCAAGGACAAATCCAGTTCATCCCATTAGCCCAGAAAGCACACATAAGGAGTTCCAAACTCCTTATGCCAGTTCCATGAAAGTCCTGGAAATCTCTAGGGACACTTCCTGTGTGCTCACTGCACTCTGGATCCATCAATGCCTCTGCACAGTCACACTTGTAGTAATTTAACATCCTCACTATCCCCATTGTCCCATGCTCTCAGCTCTACTTAAGCTAAAAAACCAGTCACCCTTTGGAAATTTGGGAGAGACTGAGGCTGTTCTCACAGACCTGAGTTCAGAGCTACCCTCAACACTGTGCTTGTGAGTCTACCAATTCCTCACTGCACTCTCTCCTTCCTGTTCCCTTTCTATTGGATTGGTGGGCATCATTCCAAGAAGATTTACAAGCAATCCTCACTAGATCTGACCTTCAGTACTCTGATTCATGAGAGAGCATTCAAAAATGTGATTCACTATACATGGAAACAAGACATAACTTTCATATTCTAGAGGCCTAAACGTTTGTTCACATTGATGCATAGGCCTCATAAATGACTAATCCTTAAAACTAAATAGAAAGGTCAGCTCTGGTAGCTGACCCAGCTCTCCATCCTTGCTTACCTGAGGACTTGATTGATGCAGAATCTGAGAAAGTAGATCCTCCTGAAGGAGAGGTGCTGGAGACAGTTGAATCTGGAGAACTGAGAAATGAACTTGTTGATACACTTCTCTTCCCTGTCTGTTTTCCTGTTACTAATCTTGAAGACATTCTTGTAGATGGGTGCCAGTAAGAGTTTGTGAAGATTTCTCATTTGGCCCAGGCAGGGAGCAAACCGTGCCAGCATAAACATATTCCACTCTGTGTTCAATGCAAATTCCCTGATGTGCTCTGGATGAAAAACATTCATGACCTCATGGATAACATGGAAAGGCAGAGCCCATATGGTCATTTTCATACAGCAGAATTGGATGGAGCCCTTTCTTTGCTGGACCCACTGCAAGAAGCACGTTTGTTCTTCATCTACACGTGGCCTGAGGCAAAGGTCAGCTACCACTTTCAGGTACCGCCTCAGTGCATATCTGGGAAGGACCTTCACTACTTGTTGCTCATCTGGGGTCTCTGCTGAGCAGTCACCATCCTCTCCTCCAGCCCATATTCTCCAAAATTCATGCTGCTTCTTCCTTAGCTCAAGAACTTGAAGTTTTCCCCTCCTGTGAGGAAAACATGTCAAGTGTCAGCTACATGGGAAGACCCCACACTGCCTCAACCTTTACTCCACATTTCTAAACTGAGCTCTAAATCCTGCTGAGATGGGTGTTTTTACAGCAGCCAGTGTACAGGGTGCTAAATTGTTCCCTGAGCTGCAAAGGCAGCCCTGACCATTTGCCTTCTTCCAAGTGACTCTCTATTTCTCCTTAGTCTCATTACTAGTGGTTGTGGGAAAGCCAGGGAAGGTACTTTCTACTGTATGGCTACATCTACTCCCAGCTCTGACTGCAATCAACCTTCCTTAGGACAAGCAGAGAACAGCTTCCAAGGGCCCTGCCTTCCTATCTGATTATCCATCAGGAGTCTCATGAAGAAGCCATTCTCCCACAATCTCTTCCCTCTTATCCATGGGCTCCATTCTACAGTACTGGCTTATTGCTTACCTGGGGTGAAACTTTCTTTGCAGCCTCCTGTCTACTGCTGCTAGCATAGACTGGAAGGTTTTCAAGTCATCAGACTTCATCAATGCCCCCACAGGGAGACAGGGGAAAGGCCAGGCTGCCACCATTGCCTTCACAGTCGTAGTGTGTCTGCCAGTGAAGGCTTCCATGAACAGTATTGGCAAGAGTACCATGGGCAGTTTGTCCAGAGCTGACATTTCCAAGGTCTCATCTCTCAGCAGAGCCTGCCTTGCCAGCTTCAGGAGTGTGGGCAGAGTCTGAGCACTCATCATGGAAGGTCTTCATTCAGAAGGATCCTGGGGAGGCATTTTGTAGAGAATACATTGTCAACATCAAGTTTAAAAAACCCCTCACTGTCACAGGATCCACTCAAGGTCAGAGTTACTACTCTGTCCTTGGTGGAGACATCAGCTTAAGCCATTGTCCTCTCTGGAGGTATCAAAAAACTCCCTCAGTGACAGCACAAGGAGCCTCTTACAAGTACACCCAAGGTTACACATTCCCCAGTGCTCCATCCAACCCTAACAAAGCCCTAGACAATCTCATCCCCACTGGGCAGGGTCCCCAGCAGTCTGAAAGTTGAGTACCATCTTTGTGCGCAAACCAGACATAGATCATGTCTCAAGTCCTCAAAAAACAAAGCATGGGAAGTTTACACACCCATCCTACCCATAATTTTTCTAAAACATGGAACATGCCTGAGAAACACTGAGATGATCCTGGAAATGGGGTTGATATCTCATCCTGTCTTAATGAAAGTAATGTCGAAAACCTGAATTTAAATCTAAACCTTCTCTTCAGTACGTTCATCTGAATGAAAAATACTGTCACAGAAAGCCATGAAAGAGAACTATTCACCATTGTGTGGTAAGGTGAAGAAGTTTAACACTCCTCAGTGTTTGGCTGGTGGAATGTAAGAAAGGACTTATTTTCTCTAAGAGGCTGGCCACCTGAAGTTTGATCATGTTCCAGTGAGTATAATGGCCACAAAAACTGAATTATTTTTTTGGTTGTTGGGACTTGGGGAGGTTGACCTGGGTGGACTGGGAAGTGAGTGTTCTCAAGGTTCAATGATGTGAAATTCCACAATAATTAATAAAAACATAACAAATTCTAAAAGTAGTTTTAAGTCATATACATTCAGAAAAAAAGGCTTTAGAAACTTAAGTAAATGAATAAACAAATCAATAAATAAATGACTTCTTGTCTTGGGTGTAACCTCTCTATTTCAGGGGCTCTGGCCCTTTAGATCAAAGTGACTTACCTGTTCTGACCACTGATGACCCAAGGGTCTCTGGATACCAGCAGAGCCAGGCTTTCACCACAGTCTTCAAGTCACTGAAGGAAAGACTCCTCTGTCTTCCCTGAAGGCTTTATATACCACCCTGACAGCCCCTCCCTATTGCAGCCCCACCTCCCAACCACAAGCTGCCATCTGGTTGCATATTTGAGTCCAGACACTTAATCCCACCTTGGGTTTTCCCATTCTCTCCATTGAATCAAGCTTTCTGTGTAAATGCAAACACAACCAAAACAGAATAGGATGAAAATCATGAGTCCATTTTTTAACTCATTTACTAACCTTAAATTTTATACTTTACTTGCTTATTTATTTACTCTTCTATTTGCTCTTTTTCTTCTTGGTTTTGGATTATGTTCTGACAACACTGATATATAGGTAAGGTTAATTTGGAATTCCAATTCACAGGGATCCTCCTGCCTCAGCCTTTTTGCAGGGACGATTACTATGTGAGTCTCTCTAGCTGTGTTCATACCTTTGTGACCAACATGGTTCAGAGTGGGAGTCAGCAAGGTGCAGGGAGTGTTAAACTGTTCTTGAAAATATACACTTATATGTCTACTCTGGAATCAAGAGCTGAGCTTGATGCTTTGCCAATCTTCTTGTTTGGTAGCTACTCAGAGAATGAGGCAGGAGGATGGCTTACATCCATTAATAATGTTATTATTTCAGGAATAGCCAAACAATGACCATTCTAAGGCCACACTCTGATTAAATCATTTCCCCCAGCTAAACATAATTGATTTTGTTCCAAGTGTATGGCATTGTATCTAGGAGGGTAGGCAAAGCACTTTAAGCTAATTGTCTTAGGATCAGGGTGGGAGATCTCATGAGTGCTGTCCAGCTATCTGAAAATAAGGAATATAGCAAGATGTTGTGATCTTTAACATAAGCAGAACATGCATTTGCCATCTATTGTTTGATCCTAAGCAGCAAGTATGAACTACTGAATTGTATTCTGGTGTCAGGCATGGAGGGATTGAGAACTTGGTCATAAATTTCACCTTACAATCAAAATGGAGACTTGAAGACAAAATGGCTTCTGATATGTGAAACATGACAGCAAGAGTTAACTGAGGAGCCACAGTCATGCCAAGGACTAAAGTAGGTCTCTGCAGAGGGGCTTTAGACTGTAAGCAGGTCATAACAATATTTGACATGGCTTTCTGTGCCAGGAATTCAGGTAGCACAATCCTTGCTTGGCATTCACAAAACCGTAAGTGATATATAGACATGATCTAGACATGTTGGGGCATGCCTATCCTCTGAGAATGTGAGAGTTTGAGTAGAAGAGGGCTCAATAGTTCAATGTCTTCATTCTCTATAAGTGGAAATTTGGGGGTGCACTTCACTTTCTCACATTTCACAAGTGTATCAGGGAGGTAAATGGCACTGGGAGTTCTCAGGAAGTTGGGTAGGATTTCAGAAAGGGAAGATCACTGGACATGGAGAGATGCCCATGGTTGGGAGAGCACCCTGCTATTGCAGAATGCCCAAGTTCAGTGCCCAGTATGTATGGCAGTGGCTTGAAATGTCCTAAACTTGAGTGCATAGGAATCTGCTGACCTTTCCTGGATTTAGTGGGCACAATTGTATTCATGTGGACATGCACATACACACACACACACACACATACAAATGGAAAGAGAATAATGAGGCTAGAAAGAGAGAGAGAGAGACCTTGACACACTCTGTACTAATTGGGACATCTCTTGTCAAATCCTCCCCTCAGGGATCAGGGAACCCTGTGGAAGAGGAGGAAGCAAGACTGTGAGAACCAGATGGAATGGAGGACTTCAAGGAAACAAGGCCTTCTTAAACCCAGCAGAAGAATGCACATATGAACCCAGAGAGACTGAGGCAGCATGCACAGGGCCTGTATAGTTCTGTTCCACATGAGGTATCAGTGTGGAATAGAGTGGACAGAAGCTCCCATCTGTAACCCAGAAGCTAGGGTTAAGGTATTGCAAATGGCAATTGAGTTCCTTCAAATGGAGTCTCCCCAAGATTGCAAACCCCACTCTGATAAACAGGCCCAGTGACCAACTATTGACACCAACACATGATGAACTCAATGGCATCTTTGGAGGTTCTTGGTCTCACAATGTTTTATCAGGATTTTTCTTTTCTTTTTATATTCCAGAACCTCTGCTTGAATATTATGTCTACCAAGTTTGTGGGTTTTCTGTTGTTGTTGTTTTTATTGTTATTTATCTATTAATTTGTTTATTTTTGTTTTTTAATAAGGAGAGGAGAAATAGGAGCCTAGCATGGTGTCTCTCCCTCTCCTGTCCGCAAGAAAAATGACAGAATGGGGGAAAGGGAAAAAAACTGAAGCAGACAAAGCCAGTTTCATATTTTCATGGGATTCGTCTGTGAACGAAAGTGTCCTCCATGTGCATCTACATGACTCATGGTTTTTTAAAAATCTTTTTTCAAGACAGGGCTTCGCTGTGTAGCCTTGCCTGTCCTGGATTCAGGCTGGTCTCAAACTCACAGAGATTTGCCTCTGTGCCCTTGAGTGCTGGAATTACAGAAGAGTTTCACAGTGTTCACCTACTCCTGATTTAATTTTTTGATTTTTTTTCCTCTGTAGGTTTTTTTTTTATATTCTCTTATTCTGAATTGTTTTCGTTTTATTTTCTTATAATTCTATCTCTGTTGTGTGTTGGTTTTTCAAGACATGGATTCTCTGTGTTGCTCTGGCTGTCCTGGAACTCAGTTTGTAGACCATGCTGGACTCAACTCACAGAGATCTCCTGACTCTGCCTCCTGAGTGCTGGAATTAAAAGCTTTTACCACCACACCTGGCTCCCTCTTTCTCTCATCCTTTCCACATTTTTTAAGATTTAATTATTTTATGTATGTGAGTGCTCCTCTGCATGTACATCCGCATGATAGAAGGGGACATCAGATCACATTATACATGGTTCTGAGACACCACATGGTTGCTGGGAATTTAACTCAGGGCCTCTGGAAGAACAAATAGTGCTCTTAACCACTGAGTCATCTCTCCAACCAGCTGGATCCTTCTTATTATTCTTAAGATGCCTGTGTGTCATCTTAGGGGAGAGAAAAAATATGGATTGGAATGAAAGATAAGGTAGGAAGGATCACAGAGAAGCTGGTGGACAAAAAGCCATAATCAGAATGTATTGTATGAAAAAAAATATCTATGTTCAATAAAGGAAGAGTAGTGAGAAAGCCCTGGAGCAATGACTGAGTAGCCAAGAGCACCGGCTGCTCTTACAGAGGAGCCAGTTCCATTTCCCAGCATCCACATGGCAGCTCTCAAATAACTGCAACCCCCTTTTCTGATGCTAAGTTCTCACCTCCAAAAGACACAGGTAATGCTCCATGGGGCCATTGTTTGTTTTGGTTTTTTTGAGACAGGTTTCTCTGTGTAGCCTCTGGAGACCAGACTATGCTCAGTCTCACAGAGATCTACCTGCCTTTGCCTCTCCCAGTCCTGGGATTAAAGGCATGTGCCAACATACCCAGCTTAAAGCTGTTAAAAAGAAATAGTTTAAACATTACATAATCTGTCTTTGAATTTTTTATATAATTTATTATCTTGTATTTTATGTGCATTGGTGTTTTGCCTGCATGTATGTCTCTGTGAAAGTGTTGGATCCCCTGGAACTGGAGTCACAGACAATTGTGGGCTATCTTGCTTGTGCTGGGGAGTGAACTCCAGTCCTCTGGAAAAGCAGCTAGTGCTCTTTAGTGCTGAGACATCTCTCCAGCCTCTAATATATAAATCTTCAGAAGAAAACCACGAAGGATCAGCTTGGCACATTGTGTAGAAATGATGCCACCAAGAATGGGTGCTCGACAGGGAGAAGGTTCATACTACAAAAGGAGGCAGGAGGCTGGAGAAATGACTCAGTGGTTAAGAGCACTGAATGCTTTTGCAGAGGACCTGAGTTCAATTCACTGCACTCACAGGGCAGCTCACAACTGTCTGTAACTCTTGTTCCAGAATCCAACACCCTTACACAGACATACAAGCAGTCAAAACAGCAATCTCACAAAATAAAAATAAATAAATTCTTAAAAAAAAACACACACACACACAACATGTTTTGGCTGGGCCATCTTACCAAAAACAAGCTACAGATTCAATGCAATTCCCATCAAATTACCAACACAATTCTTTACAGACCTTAAATTTTTTTTTTAAATTCACACGGAAT
Organism: Rhombomys opimus; assembly: GCA_010120015.1. Taxonomy (NCBI): domain Eukaryota; kingdom Metazoa; phylum Chordata; class Mammalia; order Rodentia; family Muridae; genus Rhombomys; species Rhombomys opimus. Next base: position 3,782,193 of record REGO01000176.1, read on the forward strand.
AGTGAGGAACACAGAATCAAACAAAACGTTCCTCTACAATACAAGTCCATTGGGAGGTATCTCCATCCTTGATCCCAAGATGTACTATAGAGCAACAGTAATAAAAACTGCATAGTTCTGGCAGAGAAACAGACTGGAGGATCAATGGAATTGAATAGAAGGCCAGAAACGAACCCACACACATGTGGACACCTGATTTTTTTTTACAAAGATGCCTTTGTAGATTCCTTTCCTTTCCTTTATAGATTCCTTTCTATACAAAGAAAAAAAGTAACATCTTCAACAAATGGTCCTGGCTTAACTGGATGTCTACATGCAGAAAAATAAAACCAGATCCATAGATATCACCATGCACAAAACTAAAGTTGAAGTGGATCAAAGACCTCAACATAAAAGCAGACACACTAAATCGGTGAAAGAAACAGTGGGGAAGAGCCTAGAACTCATTGGCACAGGAGACAACTCCCTGAGGAGAACACAAACTGCACAGGCTCTAAGATCAACACTCAATAAATGGGACCTCATGAAACTAAAAAGCTTCTCTAAAGCAAAAGATACTATCATCATAACAAAGCAACAGCCTACAGATTGGGAAAAGATTTTAATCAATCCTATATCTGACTGAGGGCTAATATCCAGAATATATAAAGAACTCAAGAAGTTAAACAGCAACCAATCAAGTAATCCAATTATAAAATGGGGTACAAAGCTAAAAAAAGAATTCTCAATAGAGGAATATCGAATGACAGAGAAACACTTAAAGAAATACTCAACATCCTTAGTCTCAGAGAAATGCAAATCAAAATGACCCTGAGATTATACCTTATCCCTTTGAATAGTTAAGATCAAAAATTCAAGTGACAACACATGGGGGAGAGGATGTGGAGAAAGGGAAACCTTCCTCCATTACTGGTGGAAATGTAAACTTGTACAACCACTTTGGAAATCAACCTGGTGCTTTCCCAGACTATTAGGAATATTGCTACCTCAAGATCCAGCCATACAATCCTTAGCCATATATCCAAAATATGCTCAAGTATACAGCAAGGACATTTAGCTTTATTCATAATAGCCAGAATCTGGAAACAACCCCGATGCCCCTCAATTGAGGAATGGATACAGAAATTGTGGTACATTTACACAATGGAATGCTACCCAGCAATTAAAAACAAGGAAATCAAGAAATATGCAGGCAAATTTTTGGACTAGAAAAAATCATTCTGAGAGAGCTATCCTAGTAGCAGCAAGACATACATGCTATATACTCACTTATAAGTAGATAATAAGCATATAATATAGGATATAATGTAAGAAAACACACTAAAATCTGTGCACCTAAAGAAGCTAAGCAAGAAGGAGGACCCTTGGTAAGATGTTCAGTCTGCATTCAGAAAGGCAAATGGGATTGTCATCAGGGAAGAAGGTGAAAATAGCGAATGAGAGAGGAGCCTACCACAGAGGGCCTCTAAAAGACTCTACTCAGCAGGTTATTAAAGAGATGCTGGGACTCATGGCCAAACTGTAGGCACTAGTGCAGGGAATCTTATGAAGGAAGGGGGAGAAAGAAAGACCTAGAAGGAGAACAACAGAACCAAAAATTCTGGGCACAGGGGTCTTTTCTGAGACTTATACTTCAACCAAGGACCATGCATGGAGATAACCTAGAACCCCTGCACAAGTGTAGCCCATGGCAGCTCATTCTCCAAATGGGTACCCTAGTAAGGGGAACAATGGCTGTCTCTGACATAACCTCAGTGGCTGACTCTGTGATCACCTCCTTCTGAGGATGGTGTACTGCCTTACCAGGCCATAGATGAAGACTATGAAAGACAGCACTGAGGAGAGCTGATAGGCCAAGGTCAGATGGAAGAGAAGGATGTACTCTATCAGTGGACTGGGAAAGGAGCATGGGAGGAGGTGAGGGAAGGAGGGAGGGCAGGATTGGGAGGGACAATGGTGGGGGCTACAGGTGGGATACAAACTGAAAAAAAAATTATATTAAAAAAACTAAGCAAGAAGGAGGATCCTGGGAAAGATGATCAATCCTCATTTATAAAGGCAAATGAGATTGACATTAGAAGAGGGAGAAAACAGGGAACAGGACAGAAGCCTACCACAGAAGGCCTCTGAAAGACTATACCCAGCAGGGTATTAAAGAGATGCTGAGACTCCTAGCCAAACTTTGGGCAGAGTGAAGGGAATCTTATAAAAGAAGGGGGAGAGAGAAAGACCTGGAGAGGACAGGAGCTCTACAAGGAGAGCAAAAGAACCAAAAAATTTGGACCCAGGGTTCTTTTCTGATACTGATACTCCAACCACAGACCATTCATGGAGATAACCTAGAACCTTTGCACAGATGTAGTTCATGGGATCTCAGTCTCCAAATGGGCTACCTAGTAAGGGAAACAAGGACTGTCTCTGACATAAACTCAGTACCTGACTCTGTGATCACCTTCCCCCTGGGGTGGGGGGCAGCTGTAGTAGGCCACAGAGGAAGAAAATGCAGGCCATCGTGATGAGACCTACTAGGCTATCTTCAAATGGAAGGAGAGGAGAACTTCAACTATCAGTGGACTGGGGAATGGGCAAGAGAAGAGAAGAGGCAGAGAGGGTGAGATTGTGAGAGGATAAGGGAGAGGGCGACAGCTGGGATACAAAATGAATAAATATTAATAAATAAAAGTAAAACTGAAGAAGGTAAAATATGGCTCCTTTCATTCTGAGACACCATTCATTGTATTTTGTTTGACTTTCTTCTTTAAATTTTTATGGCTAACTATGGTGCCAGAGCCAGCCAGCAGAGTCAAACGGTTCTTGAGTTGGGAGTGAGGATTAAAATTAATAAAATAAACACACAGCACACAGGAAACTTTTTAAAGGTCCAGACTCGACAGCCACAGCAAAAGGCAGACTGCTGCAGCAAGCAGTGCCAGCAGCAAGTCTCTCGTCTCTGCCTCTCTTCTCTAGCTCCTCCCCTCTTTCCTGTCCTCCTGCTTCTCCCATAGCACAACATTGTATCTAGTTGTTTTACTTGTGTCCTGTTTACACAAGAGTTGAGATAGGATGCTTGGAGCATCATCTTCAGCCTTCTTCTGCAGCAACTGTCAGCCTGTCTTTTTATTGTAGAGTTTCTAAGCCAGAGTAGAAACATCTCAGAACAATGGTTAATTTGCACAAGGAGCCTGAGGAAGAGGTGTGATCCTCACAAGCTAGGGGATGGACTTGCAAATTCTACCCTGCCTTTAGAGAAGGTCCGGTAAAAGCAGTCTCTCCGTTGAGATTTAAATATCAAAGCAGCTGACAGAGGCACCCCTCTGACACTATGGTAATAAGTTTGAAAGATGCCCCTGACTCTGAAATAATTACAGACACATCATACTTAAAACCACCTCAGTGTTCACTTTAACAATTCATTTTTAACTAATTCTTTTTTAACTATAAGGTTTTAATAAATGTCTGTTGTCAACAACAACAACAACAAACAAGTTCTAGGTGTTCAATAAATGAGGAAGAAAACAATTGAGAATTATATCACTTTATTGATATTTTACTATACAGAAAAAGGGCATATAATGGATGGGATAACAAGATTTTTCTTCTTACATAAATTAATACAGAGATCACAACTGAAGACATAACATACAGGTCTTTAATAAAATAAAAGAATTTTGGCAGCACAAGAACTTATGTAGTATTGGACACCTTTATATACACTATGGCTACTTCATAGAGTTTGGGAGTCCACAGGAATATGGCCCTATAGACATGTGCAATGCAGGATGGATATATTGGTTTATGGTGGTAGTCTCACCCAGACAAGATCAAGAGTCCAAGACTAGCCCGAAGTATATGAGGCTTTCAACTAAAAATAAAACAATGTTTTAAGATTGGAAGGAAAATAAGCATTGAGAAGCCTGCTCACTTTTCCCTGTGTTGTCTTCTCCTTCCCTTCAGTCACCTCTCATGGGTCCATGAAGCCTTGTGGCCTGAGTGTACTGGATGTTGTCTGTGATCCATTAAAACCCCCTCCATAGTCACAGGAACTGTGTCAGGGTTGCTCACTTTACTTTCAACATTTTGGCATATAACAGAACAGTCACCAAGACATTTGTAACTATTGTACAGGCAGGAAAAGGACAAGAATGAAAGAAGCGTCACCAAAACTGTCATTTTGTGGATTCAAATTTGGTATGGACCATTGCCTCAATCATTACACATCATTCATTGTGTCAAGGAACCTCCCAGATCCTGGCAATGACGGTGAAAATCGAAGGAAAAAAAAAAAAAAAAAAAACAGAAGGAGAAAATCCAGGTTTACTGCTGCAGGACAAAGCCACTGGTTATCCTGTCCTGACAGAAGCCACATTAAAGGCAAATATGTCTTTTGGACTCTACAAGGTCTCTGTTCCCACAGTCCCAATGTTCACCATGTCACTTTCAGTATCCTAGATCCAACATCATTTGGATTCCGACATTTGAGCAGAGCCTGAAGCCACAAGCTCTGAGCCCAGCATGAGTGATGAATCCCAAGCCTTTCATTTCTTCAAATGCAGAAGTCATGTTTCTCTATTTACTGCTAACTCCTCTGGCAATGACACAGTCTGAATTCCTTGCCGTAGACACAGCGCTCTCCACATCTAGGGCACATATGTGTAGCAAAGGAGATGCACTTGGGCTGCCTTATGGCCCTGAGTCTATCTATTTGCTCAACACAGACTTGGACAAATCTCTCTATGGAGACATAACCAAACTCATCATAGCACTCAATAGGGGCAGGATACTGTTCCCCATTCATCTTGCTCAAGTTGGCTGTGTGCTGCAAAAGTTCCCTCTGGATGGACATGGAGAAGTCATTGTCAAAGAAACTGACCTTGGCCAGCTGGGAGCACTTGCTGAGGACAGGTATGAGCACAGTGAGATGAGAGTCCTTCATCCTACAAGCCTTCAAATCAAGGGACTGCAAAGTGTCTGCCACATTTCCTAGGAGGACTCGGAGAGGCATAAGATCCAAAGGGCACACCTTTCATGTCCAGATGTGTCAGCTGAAAGAGCTTTGGACACTCAGAGAAGTAATTCAGGTCTGCTTGTGAAATGTCACAGTAAGTGATGGACAGGGTCTCCAATGTGGTCATCAGGGACCTAGGGATAGACCAGGAGGTTAGTTCTGGAAAATGGTATTGGAGAGAATGGGGTGGTGCTTACTCAAAGGTAGAAGCCCAGTTCCCCAAGGTCAGATTCAAGGACATCGTTTAAGATGCTTCCTGTTGGAAACTCCTGTCAGGACAAACTGACAATTCTTCTCCTGGCTTCACTCTCAAGCACAAAACTATTTCAGCCCATAAGCCCTGAAAGCACACATAAGAGTTCCAAAACATGAAAGTCCTGGCAGGCTCTAGGGACACTTCCTGTGTGTTCACTGCACTCTGGATCCCATCAATGCCTCTGCACAGTCACACTTGTAGTAATTTAACATCCTCACTATCCCCATTGTCCCAGGCACTCACCTCTACTTGAGCTTAAATCTATCACCCATAGAAAATTTAGGGAGACTGAGGCTGTTCTCACAGACCTGAGTTCAGAGCTCCCCTCAACACTGTGCTCATGAGTCCACTAATTCCTCACCACACTCTCCCCTTCCTGTTCTCTTTCCATTGGATTGGGTGGGCATCATTCCAAGAAGAATTACAACCCATCCTTACCAAAGCTGATCTTTAGTTTTCTGATTCATGATAGGGCATTTCACAATGTGACATAACTTCTGTATAGATAGAGACAAGACATAACTCCTGTATTCTATTGAGTGCTAAGTGTTGTACCCATTCATCAGGAATCACTAAATCTTAAAACTAAAGAGAAAAGTCTGCTCTGGTAGCTGACCCAGCTCTCTACCTTGCTTACCTGAGGACCTGACTGATCCGGTCTCTGAGAAAGTAGACGTTATTTAAGGAGAGGTGCTGAAGACAGTTGAATCTGGATAACTGAGAAATGAACTTGTTGATACACTTGTCTTCCATGTATGTTGTCCTGTTGCTAATCTTGAAGACTCTCGTGGAGATAGGTGCCAGTAAGAGTTTCTGAAGATTTCTCATCTCGCCCAGGCAAGGAGCAAAGTCTGCCAGCAAAAACACATTCCAGTGTGTGTTCAGTTCGAATTCCCGGATATGCTCTGGATGAAAAACATTCAGGACCTCTTTAATAATATGGATAGGCTGAGCCCAGATTGTCATCTTTGGACAGCAGGATTGGATGGAGCCCTTTCTTTGGTGGGCCCACTGCAAGAAGCATCTTTGTTCTTCATCTACACGCAGCCTGAGGCAAAGGTCAGCTACCACCTTCAGGCACTGCCTTAGTGCATATCTGGGAAGGACCTTCACTACTTGCTGCTCATCTGGGGTCTCTGCTGAGCAGTCACCATCCTCTGCACCAGCCCATATACTCCAGAATTCATGGTGCTTCTTCCTCTGGTCAAGAACCTGAAGATTTCCCCTCCTGTGGGTAAAATATGTGAAGTGTTAGCTACATGGCAAGACCCCACACTGACTCAGCATTTCCTCCACATCTCTAAACTCAGCTCTGAATCTTGGCAAGGTGAGTGTTTTTTCAGCAGCCACTTCCCACCCTGCAGAAGCTTTCCCTGAGGTGCACAGATAGTCCTGGTAACTTTCCTTTCTCTAAGTAACTCAGTTTCTCCTTAGTCCCATTGCTAGTGATTGGGGGAGGCCAAGGATGGCTCATTTTCCTGTGTGGCTACATCTGCCATAGCTCTGATATAGGCAACATTACTTAGGACAAGCAATGAACAGCTTACAAGATCCCTGTATCCCTATCCAATGATTGATCAGGAGCCTCTGATCCTCTCAAGAAGAAGCCACTCTTCCTGACCCCACAATCTCTTCCCTCTTATCCATAGGCTCCATTCCACAGTACTGGCTTACCTGGGGTGAAACTTTCTTTGCAGCCATGTATCTACTTCTACTAGAACTGCCTGGAAGGTTTCCAAGTCAGGAGACTTCATCAATGCCCCCACAGGGAGACAGGGGAAAGGCCAGGCTGAAACCATTGCCTTCACAGTTGTAGTGTGTCTGCCAGTCAAGGCCTCCTTGAACAGTGCTGGCAAGAGCTCCATGGACAGTTTGTCCAGAGCTGACATGTCCAAGGTCTCATCTCTCAGCAGAGCCTGCCTTGCCAGCTTCAAGAGTGTGGGTGGAGTCTGAGCACTCATCCTGGTAGGTCTTCAATCAGAAAGATCCTGGGGAGCCATTTAGGGGAGAATACATTGTCAACATTAAGTTTTCAAAACCCCCTCACCATCAGAGGAACCACTCAAGGTCAGGCAAAGTTACTGCTCTGACAATGTTGGAGATATCCACTTAAACCATTGTCCTCATAGGAGATCCCAAAGCGAAACTCCATCACTGACAAGCACACTGAAGATTACACATTCCCCAGTGTTCCATCCAACTCTTACCAATGCCCCACTCAATCCCATCCCCATTGGGCAGGGGTCCCCTGCAGTCTGAAAGCTGAGTACCATCTTTGTGTGCCAACAAGACATAGATCATGTCTCAAGTCCTGGGACAACAGAGCATGGGGAGTTTACACACCCATCCTACCCATAACTTTTCTAAAACATGGAAACTGCCTGTGAAAAAACTGAGATGATCATGGAAATGGGGTTGATACTCCATCCTGTATTAATTAAAGTTGTGTCAAAAATCTGATTTTAAATCTAAACCTTCTCTTCAGTAGGTTCGTCTGAATGAAAAATACTGTCACAGAAAGCCATGAAAGAGAACTATTCACCATTCCGTGGTAAGGATGAAGTTTAACACTCCTCAGTGATTGGTTCCTTGCTGGTGGAATGTAAGAAAGGACTCATTTTCTCTAAGAGGCTGGCCACCTGAAGTTTGATCATGTTCCAGTGAGTATAATGGCCACAAAAACTGAATTATTTTTTTGGTTGTTGGGACTTGGGGAGGTTGACCTGCGTAGACTGGGAAGTGAGTTTGCTCAGGGTTCAATGATGTGAAATTGCCCAATAATCAATAAAAATATTGCAAATTTTAAAAGTAGTTTTAAACCATATACATCCAGGAAAAAAAAGGCTTTAGAAACTTAAGTAAGTAAATAAATAAACGAATGAATAAATAAATGACTTCCCCATCTTGTGTCTAACCTCTCTGTTTCAGGGGCCCTGGCCCTTTGGATCAAAGTGACTTACCTGTTCTGAGCACTGATGAGCACAGGGTCTCTGGATCCCAACAGAGGCAGGCTGTCGCCACAGTCTTCAAGTCACTGAGGGAAAGACTCCCCTGAAGCCTTTATATAGCCCCCTGCTCAGCCCCTCCCTACTGCAGCCCCACCTACCAACCACAGACTGCCATCTGCTTCTATATTTTAATCCAGACACTTAATCCCACCTTGGGTTCTCCCATTCTCTAGATTGAACCAAGCATTCTGGGTCAATGCAAACACAACCCAGAATAGGATAAAAATCATGAGTCCACTTACTGACTAATTCCTGAACCTTGAATTTTATGATTTGCTTGCTTATTCATTTACTCTTCTATTTGCTCTAGTTGTCCTTGCTTTTGAATTGTGTTCTGACAACATTGTTCTGTAGGTAAGGTTAATTTGGCATTCCAATTCACAGGGATCCTCCTGCCTCAGGCTTCCTGCTGGGAGGATTACTATATGAGCCAACTACCCTGGCTGGGATTATACATTTGTGACCAGCATGGTTCAGAGTGGGAGTCAGCAGGATGCAGGAAGTGTTAACCTGTTCCTGAAAATATACACTTACTTGTCTACTCTGCAATCAAGAGCTGAGCTTCATGCTTTGTCAGTCTTCCTGTTTGGTAGCTACTCAGAGGCTTGCATCAATTAATAATGTTATTACTTCAGGAATAGCCACACAGTGACCGTTCCAACACCACACTCAGATTACCTCATTTTGACCAGCTAAACATCATTGATTATGTACCAAGTGTATGGTATTGTACTAGAATGCTAGGCAAAGCACTTTGAGCTAATTGCCTAGGAGTAGGGTAGGGAATCTCATAGGTGCTTTCCAGCTATGTGGTAATAAGGAATATAGCAGGATGTTGTGATCTTTAACACAAGCAGAACATGCATTTGTCATCTATTGTTTGATTCTAAACAGCAGGTATGAACTATTGAACTGCATTCTGGTGTCAGGCATGGAGGGATTGAGAACTTGGTCTTAATTTCACCTTACAATCAAAATGGCAATTTGAAGACAAAATGGCTTCTGATATGCTGAGAGACCAAAAGATTAAAAATTAGCAGCTATTATTAATATTTATGGCCTGAACTAAGTGGGTGGAGAGCTCTAGTAATACCTACCTTACTGCATTCTTTTCCAACTCAGTAGACATACAATTGCTAGGAAACTGGCCCATCCCCCTAGAGAGGGACACCAGATCATTGATGTTTTGGGGACCTTCCTATAGCCAATCAATTCAAAATGCAGCGTTTTGACCAATAGATGCTTGCCAGGCAAGAATCACCCCTGCCTTGGGCATTCTGGGAGGAACCAGAATCTTTAAATGACCCAACTATCCTGAGCCTGGGCTCTTAGCTCTCACCACTATGGCGGTGGGGGGTGTGAGCCCAAGCTGCAGCTTGTAATGATTTGTAATTTAAAAGATACTCATGTGGTATCAATGGACTTGGCTCCTGGTGGTGGTCTTATGGGGTATCGAGATTCGGGCAAAACGATGTGAAAGGTGACAGCAAGAGTTACCTGAGGAGTCACAATCATGCTAAGGACTAAAGTAGGTCTCTGCAGAAGAGCTTTAGAGTGTAAGCAGGTCATAACAGTATTTGGCAGGGCTTTCTGTGCCAGGAATTCAGGTAGCACAATTCTTGCTTGGCATTCACAAAACCATAGATGACATCTAGACATGATCTAGACAGGTTGGAACACGCCTATCCTCTGAGAATGTGAGAGTTTAAGTATACAAGGCTCAAATGTTCAATGTCTTCATTGGCTATAATAGGAAATTTGGGGTTGCACTTTACTTTCTTTCTCACAACATTGCACAAAGTGTATCAGGGAGGGAGGTGCCACAGGTGGTTCTGAGGAAATTGGGTGTGATTTCAGAAAGGGAGGATCACTGGACATGGAGAGATCCTCGGTGATTAGGAGAGGTTTGTTTTGTTCTCTTTTTTTTTTTTTTTTTTTTTTTTTTTTTTTTTTACACAGGGTTTTTCTGTGTAGCCTCTGCAGATCAGTCTATGCTCAAACTCTCAGAGATCTGTCCACCTTTGCCTCCTCCAGTGTTGGATCCCCTGGAACTGAATCACAGACATTTTTAGGCTGTCAGGTTTGTGCTGAAAACTGAACCTGGGTCCTCTGGAAGAGCAGCTAATGCTCTTAAGTGCTAAGCCATGTCTTCAACCTCTAGTATGTAAATATTGTCTACTATGTAAAAATTGTCTAGGGATGATGCCACCAAGAATGGGAGCTAGACAGGGAGAAGCTTCATACTACAAGAGGAGGAAAAGGGCTGGAGAGATGGCTCAGCAGTTAAGAGCACTGAATGCTCTTGCAGAGAACCCGAGTTCTATTCATCGTACCCACATGTCAGCTCACAACCCTCTGCAACTCCTGTTCCAGGGGATCTGATATTCTCACACAGACATGCATGCAGTCAAAACACCAATGTATACAAAATAAAAATAAATAACTTCTTTAAATAAAAAAAGGAGTCAGAAACTGGAACATCTGTAGTTTGAGTCTACCCTGGGTTATAGATTGAAACTCTTTCACCTAGCCAAGTATAAACACTCCGTGCTGAGGTTCAATAACAGAGAATCAATATCCAGCCTTGAGACTTGAGATAGTAGAAGTCTAGAAATTTTGAAGGTGGGAGCCCTAGTACCCTGGAGTGAAAGAGAGCAAGGAACATGGAGAAGGCCAGTGACTCATTACCTTCAGCCACATTCTTTTGGAAAGTTTGTTTCAGGTAAAGAATATCTTAGATCCAGGTGTGGTGGTACAGGCTTTTAATCCCAAACTATGAAGGTAAAGTGGTAGTGTGTAGAAGGAAACACCCACGTTTAAAAAGGAAGTTGAACTAAGTGTCAAAATGAGGTGATGAATCAGAGAAGAATTTGACACAATAGAATATTCCCAACTCTTATGAGAAGAGAGAGGAAAGAGCAGCTCCTCAAGGGAGCAGCACAGAGAATGAGGGAGAGGAAGCAGTTTTACTGGGAAAGATTCACAGAGAAATGTTAAAGAGACAACAACCTGGACACAGGTGATAACAGAACCAGCCAAAAAAGGAGAAGGAGAAGGATTAGAAGAGATTGTAGAGGCCAAGAGAAACGCCAGAATGAACAAGTCATCAGATGTGGAAGGATTTTAGCCAGAAAAGCTGCATTGAACCAGCTAGGAAGGATGAGCTTAGGCAGCTTAAGTCTCAGAGGCTGAAACATTCTAAGCCTAGATTAGATTGTACAGAGGCTAGAAGCTTCCAGGCTGAGCCTAGGTTAGCAGATGGAGGCATTAAGCCTCCAACACTACAATGGCATCTGCTGAATAAAAGTTACATTTATAGTAGATAGATATATCATAGGTAGGTTGTAGGTAGATAGATAGTTGATAGGTAGGTAGATAGATAGTGTCAGAATCAGGGTTTCTACTACTGTGATGAAACACAATGACCAAAACACCAGTTGGGGAGGAAAGGGTTTATTTGACTCCTACTCCCAGATCCATAGTCCATCACTGGATGAAGTCAAGACAGAAACTCAAGCAGGGTTGGAACCTAGAGGGAGGAGCTGATGTAGAGGCCATGGAAGAGTGCTGCTTTCTGTTCCTCATGGCCTCTTCACATAGAACCCAGGACCATCATCCCAGGGATGGTACCACCCACAAAGCCTTGGTCCTCACCAGGCAATTGATCACTAATTGAGAAAATACATTACAGCTGGATCTCATGGAGGCATTCCCTCAAAAGAAGTTCCTTCCTCTCTGAGGACTGTAGTTTCTGTCAACATGCAAAAGCAGCCAATACAGATAGATAGATAGATAGATAGATAGATAGATAGATAGATAGATAGATAGATGTGTACATACATACATATATATATACCTACATACATATTTAATAGATGAAAGAAAGATTAAATAGGTAGGTAGATTGATAGATACATAGATGATGCATACATATATATGTACATAGATACTTAAATAGATGATACATAGATAGAGATAGAACATGCATAGATAAAAAGATTGATACTTAGATAATACATAGATAAAAAGGTACAGACATATATATATAAATAGATAAAAGAAAGATAGATTAAACTCAAAAGTAGATAGATTGATAGATACAAAGATAGTGCATACCTAAGTACATAGATAGATGATACATAGAGAGAACATTAATATATAAATACATACATACATATGTACATACATACATAGAGAGATGATAGATAGAGAGCGAGAAATAGAGAGAGAAAGACATAGAGACATTAGATAGGTGAAAAGATACATATATAGAGATAGATATAGATACATACACAGATGATTTATACATACATAAAGATAGATAGACTGATAGAAAGATAGATCGATAGATAGAAACATAGATAGATAGATAGATAGATAGATAGATAGATAGATAGATAGATAGATAGACAAATAAATGATAGACATAATGTGAGAGAAAAATATTTCAGATCCAAATATTGGGCTGTGATTGTGTCTCTCTGGGTATAAGACTTTCTGTTCAATCTCATGGGCCCATAGTGTCCAGTGGCCTGAGTGTACTGATGTTAATTTTCCGTGATTCATTAAATCCTTATTCATAAGATGTGTGCTATGTTGCTCACTTTACCTTAAATTTTTTGTACACATAAATGAACAGCTACACAAGAAGGTTATAACTAACACACAGGCAAAAGACAGGAATGAAGGACATATCGCCAAAACTTTAGTTTTATTGATAACCTGGACCTTTGCCTCACTCATTAATTAGTGGTGTTTTTTCACTGGGGTTGGGGAGTCACTGACCCCTCCTGACCCTGAACTGGCAGTGAGGGTGATAACTGAAAAAGACCTGAGAGGGAAAGCATCCTGGTTTACAACTGCAGGACAAAGCCACTGGTTATCCTGTCCTGACAGAAGCCATTTATAAATGTAAAGTGGTCTTTCTCACTCCACAAGATCCTCTGTTCCCACAATTGCACTGTCTTCCATCTCAACTTCAGTCTCCAAAATCCAACTCAATGTACATCATTTTGTTTCCAAAAATATGGAGAGTGTCTGAAGCTCTGAGTCCCCAGCATGAGAGATGGGTCTTTAGCCTTTCATTTCTTCAAATCCAGAAGTCCTGTTTCCCTATTTACTGTCACCTCTGCTGGCAATGACAGAGTATTAATCTCTGGTCATAGCCACAGGGCTCTCCACATCTAGGGCACTTATTTGTAGAAAAGGAGATGTACTTGGGCTGTCTTATGGTCCTGAGTCTATCTATTTGCTCTGCACAGAATTGGACAAATCTCTCTGTGGAGACATAACCGAAGTCATCATAGCACTCGAGAGGGGCAGGGTACTGTTCCACATTCATCTTGCTCAAGTTGGCTGTGTGCTGCAAAAGGTTCCTCAGGATGGGCATGGAGAAGTCATTGCCATAGAAAATGACCTTGGCCAGCTGAGAGCACTTGCTGAGGGCAGGTATGAGCAAAGTGAGCTGAGAGTCCTTCATCCTACAGAGCTTCAGGTCCAGGGACTGCAAAGTATCAGCCACATTCTCTAGGAGGACTCGGAGAGGCATAAGGTCCAAAGCCTTTAAGCCCACATATGTCATCTCCAGATGTTTCAGCTGAAAGAGCTTTGGGCACCTGGACAAGTAATTCAGGTCTGACTGTGAAATGTTACAGTATGTGATGGACAGGGTCTCCAATGGGGTCATCAGGCACCTAGGGATAGACCAGGATATTAGTTCTGGAAAATGGCGTTGGAGAATATGGGTGGTATTTACACAGAAGTAGAAGGAACCTGGTACCCCAAGGTCAGTTTTACCACATAGCAAGGACATTCTCTAAGATGCTTCCTGTTGGAATCTGCTCAGTCAAGACAAACCCACACTTCATCTCCTGCCCTTACTGACAAGCAGAAAACCAGTTCAGCCCATAAGCCCAGAAATCCCACATAAGAAATTCCAAGTGACGAGCATGGGAGATCTTTCCATTTTCTGCTATCTTCTTCAATTTTTTCTTCAGAGACTTGAAGTTTCTTCATACGATCTTCCACTTACTTGGTTAGTTGCACCAAGACAGTTTATGATTTTTGGGGCAATTGTGAAGGCTATTTTCCTAATTTCTTTTCGGCCTCTTTGCCTTTTGTATGGGGGGGGTATTGATTTTTTTTTTGTTTTTGTTTTTTGTTTTTTGTTAATTTTGTATCCAGCCACTTTGCTGATGGTGTTTGTTAGCTACAGGTTTTGCCTGGAAGATTTTTGGGGTCACTCATGTATACTATCATATCATCTGTGAATAGATTCAATGCAATTCCTATCACAACACCAACACAACACTTTACAGACCTTGAAAGAATAATTCTCAACAAAACAAAAAACCCAGGAGAGCTAAAAAAAATCCTGTACAATAAAAGATCATCTGGAGGTAGTTCTATCCCTGAATTCAGGCTGTGCTATAGAGCAACAGTAATAAAAACTGCATGGTAGAGGCATAGAAACAGACTATGGGGTCAGTAGAATCGAATAGAAGATGCATAAAAACCCACACACCTACAGACACTTGATTTTTGACAATGAAAAAAAAATCATACAATGAAAAAAAAAGACAACATCTTCAACAAATGGTGCTGGTCTTACTGGATGTCTACATGTAGAAAAATGGATATAGATCCACATTTATTACCCTGAACAAAACTTAAATCTAAGTAGATCAAAGACCTCAGCATGAAACTAGAAACAATGAATCTATTAGAAGAAAAATTGGGGAAGAGCTTTGATCTCAGTGACACAAGAGATAACTTCCTGAACAGAATACCAACAGCTCAGGTATAAGATCAACAATCAATAAATGGGACATCTTGAAACTGAAAAGTTCTGTAAGCAAAGGACATTGTCAACAGAACAAAATGTTAACCTACAGACTGAGAAACAATCTTCACAAACCCTACATCTCACAGATGGTTAATATCTAGAATATATAAAGAACTTGTGAAGTTAAGCACCAAGAAACCAAACAACAATTAAAAATGGGGTACAGAGCTGAACAGAATTCTCAACAGAGAAATACTGAATGGTGGAGAAACACTTAAAGAAATGCTCCACATCTTTAGTAATCAGGGAAATGCAAATCAAAATGACTCTGAGATTCTATCTCATAGACATCAGAATGGCTAAGATCAAAAACTCAAGTAAAGTAACAGCACATGGTGGAGAGGATGTGGAGATATGAGAACTCCCCTCCCCTCCATTGCTCATGGGACTGCAAACATGTACAACCACTTTAGAAAACAATCTGGCACTTTCTTCGAAAAGTGGAAGTAGCTGTTCCTCAAGAACTAGTTATACCACTCCTGGGCATATACCTGAAAGATGCTCCACCACACAAAGGCATTTGCTCAACTATGTTTATGTTTATAGCAGCTTTATATGTAATAGACAGAATCTGCAAACAACCTAGATGTTCCTCAACAAAAGAATGGAAACAGAAATTGTAAAATTTGTAGGAAGGTGAATGCAGCTGGAAAAGATCATCTTGACGGAAGTAACCCAGACAAAGAAAGACACACAAGGTATATACTCACTCATAAGCAGATATTAGGTATGTAACACAAGATAAACATACTAAAATCGACAGACCTGAAGAAGCTAAACAAGGAGGAACCAAGTGAGGATGCTTAAATCTCACTCAGAAGGGCAAAATGATGGAGACCAAAAGCAGCTGAAGAAAGGAAACAGGATGGGAACATATATAGATGTCCTCTGAAAGACCCCACTCACCATGGGATCAAAACAGATGCAGAGACAGAGACCCACAATTTGGGCAGACAGCAGGGAGTCTTATGGAAGAAGGTGGGAATAGAAGGACTCAGCAGGGACAGGAACCCCACAAGGAGAACAACAAAGCCCAAAAATTAGGGCACAGGGGGGCCTCCATAGATTGATGCACCAGCCAAGGACCATTCAAGAAGACCTAGAACCCCTGCTGAGATGTAGCCTATAGACAGCTCAGTCTCCAAGTGAGTCCACTAATAAGGAGAGCAGGGGCCGCCACTGACCAGAACTTGGTTGCCTGTTCTTTGAGCTGTTCTCCCAGGCAGGGTGGCTTTACCAAGCCACAGGGGAAGAGAGGATCCAGGCATTCCTGATGAGACTTGATAAGCTAGGGTCAGATAGTAGTAGTGTAGGACTCCCCCTTTTCAGAGTGCTAGAGAAAGGGGATGGTAAGGAAGATGGAGTGAGGTTAAGACTGAGGAGAGATGAGAAAGACAACTGCAATCAGGACACAAAATGAATAAATTGTATATGATAAAAACAAAAACAATAAAAAAGAAAAAGAAAAGAAGTTCCAACAGATGAAAGTCCTGGCAGGCTCTAGGGACTCTTCCTGTGTGCTCACTGGACTCTGGATTCCATCAATGCCTTGTACAGTCACTATTGCTGGCATTTAACACCCACACTATCCCCATTGTCCCATGTACTCTATTTGGGCTCAAAACATTTTACCCATAGCAAATTTGGGGCAGACTGAGTCTACTAACAGATGTGAGCACAGAGCTCACCTCCAAATTGTGCTGGTGAGTCTTCTGAACCTTCACTGCATTCTCACCTTACTGTTCCCTTTCCATTTTATTGGGTGGGCATGATTCCAAGAAGAATTACAACCCTTCCTTACTAGATCTGACCTGCAGTCCTCTGATTAAAGAGTGGGAATTTGACAATTTGATTCATTACACAGGGAAACAACACATAACCTTCATATTCTAATAAGGCCTAAATATTGTACTCAGTGACTGGCAGGTCTCATGAACCACTAATCTTTAAAATTAAAGAAATGTCTGCTCTGGCAGCTGACCCAGCCCTCACCCTTACTTACCCAAGAACCTGATCCAGGTGGTCTCTAAGAAAGTACATGCCATTCATGGAGAGGTGCTGGAGACAGTTGAGTTTGGAGAACTGAGAAATGATCTTCCTGACAAAATTCTCCTCTCTGTCTCTTGCCCTGTTGCCAGTCATGAAGACATTCTTGATGATGGGTGCCAGGATGAGTTTGTGAAGTTTTCTCATCTGGCCCAGGCAGGGAGCAAGTTGTGACAGATTTACCACATCCGAACAGGTCATGATCAGTTCCAAATCCTCGATGTGCTCCGGATGGAAAACATTGAAGACCCCCCGAGTAACAGGCAAAGGCACAGCCCAGATCTTCATCTCTATACAGCAGAACTTGACAGAGCCCTTTCTCAGATGGGCCCAATTCAATAATTGTTATTGATCTATACCCGGACTGAACCAAAGGTCAGCTACCACCTTCAAGCGCCGCCTCAGTGCATATTGGAAGGACCTTCACTACTTGCTGCTCATCTGGGGTCTCTGCTGAGCAATCACCATCCTCGGCACCAGCCCATATGCTCCAGAATTCATGGTGCTTCTTCCTCAGGTCAAGAACCTTAAGTTTTCCCCTCCTGTGGGGAAAACATGTCAAGTGTCAGCTACATGGCAAAACCCAACATGACTCAGGTGTTATTTTTTTCAGCATTCCCTGTCCGGCCTGCATTAACTTTCCCTGAGCTTCATAGGTGTCCCTGATAACTTTTCTTCCTCTAAGTCACTCTCTATTTCTCCTTAGTCTCAATAAAAATAACGGTTGTGTGACTACAGGGAAGATTCATTTCACAGTGCACATACATCTATCAATGCCAACCTTCCTTAGGATAAGCAAAGAACAGCTTCCAAAAGCCCTGCATTCCTAACTGATGATCCATAGGAAGTCTCATGAAGAAGCCATTTTCCCTGACCCCACAATCACTTCCCTCTTATGCATGGGCTCCATTCCACAGTACTTGCTTATTGCATACCTGGAGTGAAACTTTCTTTGCAGCTGCATGTCTACTCCTGCTAGAACTGCCTGGGAGGTTTCCAAGTCAGGAATCTTCATCAATGCTCCCACAGGGAGTCAGGGGAAAGGCCAGGCTGCCACCATTGCCTTCACAGTTGTAGTGTGTCTGCCAGTCAAAGCCTCCTTGAACAGTGCTGGCAAGAGCTCCATGGGCAGTTTGTCCAGAGCTGACATGTCCAAGGCCTCATCTCTAAGCAGAACCTGCCTTGCCAGCTTCAGGAGTGTGGGTGGAGTCTGAGCACTCATCCTGAAAGGTCTTCAGTCAGAAGGATCCTGGGGAGGCATTTTGGGGAGAATACATTCTCAACATCAAGTTTGGAAAACTCCCTCACCATCACAGGAACCACTCAAGGTCAGAGTTACTGGTGGAGACATCAGCTTAAGCCATTGTCCTCTTTGGAGGTCTCAAAGCAAACTCCCTCACTTACAGCACAAGGAGCCTCTTACAAGGACACCCAAGGTTACACATTTCCCAGTGTTCCATCCAACCATTACCAATGCCCTACTCAATCCCATCCTCACTGGGCAGGGGTCCCCAGCAGTCTGAAAGCTGAGTGCCATCTTTGTGTGCCAACCAGACATAGATCATGTCACACGTCCCGAAACAACAAAGCATGGGAAGTTTACACACACAACCTACCCATAATTTTTCTAAAACATATATCCTGCCTGTTAAAAACTGAGGTGATCCTGGAAATGGGTTGTTACCCCATTATGTATTACTTAAAGTTATGTAAAAAAAAAAAACAAAAAAACAAAAAAAAAAAACAAAAAAACACCTGAATTTAAATCCAATCAAGTTCTTCAATAGGTTCATATGAAGGGAGAGAAATGAAAAATACTGTCACAAGAAGCTATCAAAGAGAACAATTCAACATCGTGGTATGGATGCAAAATTTTAACACTCTTCAGTGTTTGGCTCCTGGCTAGGGGCAGGTGGGAAAGGACTCATGTTTCTTTAAGAGGCTGTCCATGTGAAGTTTGATCATGTTCCAAGGAGTATATTGACCACACAAACTGAATTTCCTTTTTTTTTTTTTTTTTTTTTGATTGGTGGCAAGTGGAAAAGTTGACCTAGCTGGGGAAGTGAGTGTGCTCAGGGTTCAATGATGTGAAATTCCCCAATAATCAAAAAAATCATTACAAATTTAAAAGGTAGTTTCAAATTTTATACTTTCAGAAAAATAAAGCCTTTAGAAGCCTTAAGTAAGTAAATAAATAAACAAATGAACAAATAAATGACTTTCCCATCTTAGGTCTAACCTCTCTATTTCAGGGGTTCTGGTGCTTTGGATCAAAGCGACTTGCCTGTTCTGAACACTGATGAGCACAGGGTCTCTGGATCCCAGTAGAGTCAGGCTGTCACCACAGTCTTCAAGTCCCAGAGGAAATGACTTCTCTGTCTCCCCTGAAGCCTTTGTATAGCCCCCTGCTCAGCCCCTCCCTATTGCAGCCCCACCTACCAACCACAAGCTGCCATCTGCTTGTATGGTTTAATCCACACACTTAATCCCACCTTGGGTTCTCCCATTCTCTAGATTGAATCAAGCATTCTGGGTCAATGCAAACACAACCCAGAATAGGATAAAAATCATGAGTCCACTTACTGACTAATTCCTGAACCTTGAATTTTATGATTTGCTTGCTTATTCATTTCTCTTCTATTTGCTCTAGTTGTCCTTGCTTTTGAATTGTGTTCTGACAACATTGTTCTATAGGTTAAGGTTAATTTGGAATTCCAATTCACAGGGATCCTCCTGCCTTAGCCTTCCTGCTGGGAGGATTACTATATGAGCCAACTACCCTGGATGTGTTTATACATTTGTGACCAGCATTGTTCAGAGTGGGAGTCAGCAGGGTGCAGGAAGTTTTAACGTGTTCCTGAAAATATACACTTATTTGTCTACTCTGCAATCAAGAGCTGAGCTTCTTGCTTTGCCAATCTTTTTGTTTGGTAGCTACTCAGAGGCTTACATCAATTAATAATGTTATTACTTCAGGAACAGCCACACTCAGATTACAGATTATAGCTAAACATGATTATGTTGCAAGTGTATGGCATTGCATCTAGGAGGCTAGGCAAAGCACTTTAAGCTAATTGGCTAGGATTAGGGTAGGGAATCTCATAGGTGCTTTCCAGCTATGTGGAAATAAGGAATATAGCAGAATGTTGTGATCTTTAACACAAGCAGAACATGCATTTGTCATCTATTGTTTGATTCTAAACAGCAAGTATGAACTATTGAATTGTATTCTGGTGTCAGGCATGGAGGGATTGAGAACTTGCTCTTAATTTCACCCTACAATCAAAATGGTGACTTGAAGAAAAATGGCTTCTGATATGCTGAGAGACCAAAAGATTAAAAATTAGCAGCTATTATTAATATTTAAGGCCTGAACTAAGTGGGTGGAGAGGTCTAATAATACTTGCCTTACTGCATTCTTTCCCCACTCACTAGAGATACAATTGCTAGGAAACTGGCCCATCCCCCTAGGGAGGGACACCAGATCATTAATGGTCTGGCGAACTTCCTATACCTAATCAATTCAAAATGCAGCGTTTTGACCAATAGATGCTTGCCAGGCAAGAACCTTGCCTAGGGCATTCTGGGATGGACCAGAATCTTTAAATCACCCAACTATCCTGAGCCTGGGCCCTTTGCTCTCACCACTATGGCGATGAGCAGTGTGAGCCCAAGCTGAAGCTTGTAATTATTTGTAATTACAATGATCCTCATGTGGTATCAATGGACTTGACTCCTGGTGGTGGTTTTATGGGGTATCGAGATTCGGGCAAAACTCGAAAGGTGACAACAAGAGTTAACTGAGGAGCCACAGTCATGCTAAGGACTAAAGTAGGTCTCTGCAGAGGGGCTTTAGAGTGTAAGCAGGTCATAACAATATTGGGCAGGGCTTTCTGTGCCAGGAATTCAGGTAGCACAATTCTTGCTTGGCATTCACAAAATCATAGATGACATCTAGACATGATCTAGACAGGTTGGAACACGCCTATCCTCTGAGAATGTGAGAGTTTAAGTATACAGGGCTCAAATGTTCAATGTCTTCATTGGCTATAATAGGAAATTTGGGGTTGCACTTCACTTTCTTTCTCACAACATTGCACAAAGTGTATCAGGGAGGGAGATGCCCCCAGTGGTTCTCAGGAAGTTGGGTGTGATTTCAGAAAGGAAGGATCACTGGACATGGAGACATGCTCCATGGTTAGGAGAGCACTCTGCCATTGCAGAATGCCCAATTCAGTGCCCAGCATGTATGGCAGTGATTTGAAATGTCCTATAACTTGAGTGTAAGGGAATCTGCTGACCTTTCCTGGACTGAATGGGCATAATTTTGTTCATGTGGACATGCACACAAGCACACACACACACACATACAAACACAAATGGAGAGAGAATGATGAGACTTTGACACACTCTGTACTAATTGGAACATCTCTGTCAAATCCTCCTCTCAGGGATCAGGGAACCCTGTGGATGAGGAGGAAGAAAGACTGTGAGAACCAGATGGAATGGAGGACACCAAGGACACTAGGCCTTCTTAAACCCAGAAGAAGAATGCACTTATGAACCCAGAGAGACTGAGTCAGCATGCACAGGGCCTGCATGGGTCTGTTCCACATGGGGTGTCAATGTGGAATGGAGTGAACACAAGCCTCCATCCCTAACCCAGAGCTAGTGATAACCTATTACAAATGGAAATTGAGTTCACTCAAATGGAGTCTCCCTGAGGATGCAAATCTCACTCTGACCAACAGGCCCAGTGACCAACTCTTGATGCCAACACAAAATGAACTCAGTGGAATTTTTGGAGGTTCTTGGCCTCACAATGTTTTATCAGGACTTTTCTTTACTTTTTATATTACTTTTATATTACTTTGCTTGTATATTATGTTTACCAATTTTGTGGTTTTTCTGTTATTGTTTTTCATTGCTATTTATTTATTTATTTATTTGTATAAGGATAAGAAATGGGAAGAAGAGTGAGTGGATAGGAGAAATATTAGCATGGTGCTGTCCCCTCCCCCCCGAGGAGATAAGTGACAAAGATGAGAGAAGGGAAAAGAAATGAAGGCAGAGAAAGCCAGTTTTAAGTTTTCACAGGATATGTGTATGTGCAAAAGTGTCCTCCATCTGCATCTACATGACTCATGCTTTTTTTTTTTTTTTTTTTTTTTTTTTTTTTTTTTTTTTTTTTTTTTTTTTTTTTTAAGACTGGGATACTCTGTGTAGCCTTGACTGCCCTGAATCAGACTGGCTTTAAACTCACAGGGATCTGAGTGTCTCTGTCTCCCTGAGTGCTGGGATTACAAAAGAGTATTACTGTGCCCCCCTCCTCAAGCTCTATCCTTGAATTTTTTTCCTCTGTTGGTTTGTTTATTTTCTCCTATTCTAATTTGTTTGTTTTTGTTTTATTTTCTTATAATTCTATTTCTGTTTCTATGTTTTGTGTTGGACTTTCAAAACATGGTTTCTCTCTGTAACTCTGGCTGGCCTGGAACTCACTTTGTAGCCTATGCTGGACTCAACTCACAGAGATCTCCTGACTCTGCCTCCTGAGTGCTGGGATTAAAGGTGTGTATCACCACACCTGGCTCCCTCACTCTCTCTCCATTTTTTAAGATTTAATTATTTTGTGTATATGAGTGCATTTCTGCATAGACATCTGCATGATAGGAGAGGACATCAGACCATATTATACATGTAATTACTGGGAATTGAACCCAGGACCTCTGGAAGAACAAACAGTGCTCTTAACCACTGAGCCATCTCTCCAACCACCTGGATACTTCTTATTATTCTTCAGATGCCTGTTTGTCTTAGGGAATAGAAGAGAGTGGGAATTGGGATGGAAGAGAAAGCAGGGAGGATCACAGAGGAGCTGGTTGACAAGAGGCCATACAATACAATAATCAAAATGTATTGTATTAAAAAATCTATCTTCAATAAATGAAGAGCACCAAAAATACCTGGAGCAATGATTGAGCAGTCAAGAGCACTGGCTGCTCTTAACAAGGAGCCATTTCCATTTCCCAGCATCCACATGGCAGCTCTCAAATATCTGCAAATCCATTTTCTGAAGCCAACTTCTGATCTCCAGAAGACAGATATAATACTCCATGGTGTACAGACAAAAATTGTTTGGTTTGTTTGTTTTCTTTCTTTGTCTCTCTTTCTTTTCCTTCTTTTTTTTTTTTTTTTTTTTTTTTT
>REGO01000176.1:3805932-3822600 GCA_010120015.1 Rhombomys opimus
TTAAGAGCACTGAATGCTCTTGCAGAGAACCCGAGTTCTATTCATCGTACCCACATGGCAGCTCACAACTGTCTGTAACTCCCCTTCCAGGGGATCGAACATTCTCTCACAGACATGCATGCAGTCAAAACACCAATGTATACAAAATAAAAATAAATAATTTCTTTAAATTAAAAAAAAGGTGTCAGAAACTGGATCATCTGTAGTTTGAGTCTACCCTGGGTTATAGATTGAAACTCTTTCACCTAGCCAAGTATAAACACTCCGTGCTGAGGTCTGATCCATTAAAGCCCCCTTCATATTCACAGGAGCTGTGTCTATGTTGCTCACTTTAGTGTCATCTTTCAGAGCATATGAAAGAACAACCGCACAAGACAGTTGTAACTATTGCACAGGCAGGAAAAGGACAAGAATGGAAGAAGTGTCACCAAAACTGTCATTGTATGGATTCCAATTTGGCACTGACCTTTGTCTCACTCACTAGACACCAGTGTTTTCCCATTCATTGTGTCATGGAACCCTCCAGACCCTGGCAGTGAGGGTGATGACCAAAAAAGACCCCAGAGGTAGAACATTCAGGTTTATAGCTGCAGGACAGTGCCACTGGCAACAGTGTCTTGACAGATGGACACTTAAAGGCAAAACTGTCTTTCTGACTCCACAAGACCACTGTTCCCACAATCCCATTGTTCTCCATGTCACCTTCAGAATCCTAGATCCAGCTCTCCAATCATTTGGATACTAAAAATTTGAGCAGAGTCTGAAGCCAAAAGCTTTGAGTTCCCAGCATGAGAGATGTGTCCCAGGCGTTCCATTGCTTCAAATGCAGAAGTTAGGTTTCTCTATTTATCGCCATCTCCTCTGGCAAAGAGAAGGTCTGAATCTTCGGCCATAGACACAGTGCTCTCCACATCTAGGGCACATATGTGTAGCAAAGAAGATGCACTTGGGCTGTCTGATGGCCCTGAGTCTATCTATTTGCTCAGCACAGAGTTGGGTAAATCTCTCTGTGGAGACATAACCGAAGTCGTCATAGCACTCGAGAGGGGCAGGGTACTGTTCCACATTCATGTTGCCCAAGTTGGCTGTGTGCTGCAAAAGGTTCCTCATGAAGGGCATGGAGAAATCATTGCAATAGAAACTGACCTTGGCCAGCTGGGGGCACTTGCTGAGGGCAGGGAAGAGCACAGCGAGATGAGAGTCCTTCATCCTACAACACTTCATGTCCAGGGACTGCAAAGTGTCTCTAGGAGGACTCGGAGAGGCATAAGATTCAAAGCCTTTAAGCCCACACCTTTCATGTCCAGATGTTTCAGCTGAAAGAGCTTCGGACACTCAGAGAAGTAATTCAGGTCTGACTGTGAAATGCAGCAGTCAGTGATGGACAGGGTCTCCAACGGGGTCATCAGGCACCTAGGGATAGACCAGTACGTAACTTTCTGGAAAAATGGTGTTGGAGAATATGGGGTGTCATTTACATAGAGGTAGAAGAAGCCCAGTTCCCGAAGGATTCAAAGGGCATCATTTTAGATGCTTCCTGCAGAAATCTCCTCTCTTAAGGCAAACTGATACTTCTTCTCTTGGCCTCAATCTCAAGCAGAAGCCAGTTCAGCCCAAGAGCTCAGAAAGCACACATAAGGAGTTCCAAAACA
The DNA here is from genome assembly GCA_010120015.1 of Rhombomys opimus. Lineage (NCBI taxonomy): Eukaryota > Metazoa > Chordata > Mammalia > Rodentia > Muridae > Rhombomys > Rhombomys opimus. The sequence goes on from REGO01000176.1 coordinate 3,807,585, forward strand.
CAAAAGTCCTGGCAGGCTCTAGGGACACTTCCTGTGTGCTCACTGCACTCTGCATCCCTTCAATGTCTCTGCATAGTCACACTTGTAGTAATTTAACATCCTCACTATCCCCATTGTCCCAGGCACTCAGCTCTACTTAAGCTCAAAACCTGTCACCCATGGGAAATTTGGGGAGACTGAGGCTGTTCTCACAGACCTGAGTTCAGAGCTCCCCTCAACACTGTGCTTGTGAGTCCACCCGCCGATTCCTCACTGCACTCTACCCTTCCTATTCCCTTTCCATTGGATTGGGTGGGCATCATTCCAAGAAGAATTACATCCCATCCTTACCGAATCTGACCTTCAGTTTTCTGATTCATTATAGTGCATTTGACACTATGATTCACTGTACATGGAATCAAGACATAAATTCTGTATTCAAGGGGTGCTAAATGTTTGTACCCACTGACTGGCAGGCATCATGAAATACTAACCCTTAAAACTAAAGAGAAAGGTCTGCTCTGGTAGCTAACCCAGCTCTCCATCCTTGCTTACCTGAGGACCCTTTTGATGCGGTTTCTGAGAAAGTAGACCCTCCTGAAGGAGAGGTGCTGGAGACAGTTGAATCTGGAGAACTGAGAAATGAACTTGCTGATACACTTGTCTTCCATGTCTGTTGTCCTGTTGCCAATCTTGAAGACGTTCTTGGAGATGGGTGCCAGTAAGAGTTTGTGAAGATTTCTCATCTGGCCCAGGCAAGGAGCAAAGTCTGCCAGCATAAACATATTACACTTTGTGTTCAGTTCAAATTCCCGGATGTGCTCTGGATGAAAAGCCTTCAGGACCTCTTTGATAACATGGACAGGCTGAATCCAGATGGTCATTTTCATACAGGAGAACTGGATGGAGCCCTTTCTCTGCTGGGCCCAATGCAAGAAGCATGTTTGTTCGTCATCTACATGTGGCCTGAGGCAAAGGTCAGCTACCACCTTCAGGCACTGCCTCAATGCATATCTGGGAAGGACCTTCACTACTTGCTGCTCATCTGGGGTCTCTGCTGAGCAGTCACCATCCTCTTCACCAGCCCAAATGCTCCAAAATTCATGGTATTTCTTCCTCAGGTCAAGAACCTTAAGTTTTCCCCTCGTGTGGGTAAAACATGTCAAGTGTCAGCTACATGGCAAGACTCCATGCTGACTCAGCATTTCCTCCACATCTCTAAACTCAGCTCTATTTCCTGCCAAGGTGGGTGTTTTTTCATCAGCCACTTCCCACCCTGCAGAAGCTTTCCCTTTCCTGCACAGGTAGCCCTGGTTACTTTCCTTGCTCTAAGTAACTCAGCTTCCCTTTGGTCCCATTACTAGTGTTTGGGGGAGGCCAGGGAAGACTGATTTTCCAGTGTGGCTACATCTGCTCCAAGCTCTGATATAGGCAACAGTCCTTAACACAAGCAAAGAACAGCTTCCAAAGGGCATGTATCCCTATCCGATGATCAATCAGGAGCCTCTGATCCTCTCAAGAAGAAGCCATTCTCCCTGACCCCACAATCTCTTCCCTCTTACCCATGGGCTCCATTCTACAGTATTGCTTATTGCTTCCCTGGGGTGAAACTTTCTTTGCAGCCACGTCTCTACTCCTGCTAGAACTGCCTGGAAGGTTTCCAAGACAGGGGTCTTCATCAATGACCCTACAGGGAGACAGGGGAAAGCCTGGCTGCCACCATTGCCTTCACAGTTGTAGTGTGTCTGCCAGTCAAAACCTCCTTGAACAGTGCTGGCAAGAGCTCCATGGGCAGTTTGTCCAGAGCTGACATGTCCAAGGTCTCATCTCTCAGCAGAGCCTGCCTTGCCAGTTTCAGGAGTGTGGGTGGAGCCTGAGCACTCATCCTGGAAGGTCTTCAGTCAGAAGAATCCTGGGGAGGGATGTAGGGGAGAATACATTCTCTACCTCAAGTTTAGAAAATCACCTCACCATCACAGGAACCACTCAAGGTCAGAGTTACTGCTCTAGCAGTGGTGGAGACATCAGTTTAATTCATTGTCCTCAGTGGAGGTCTCAAAACAGACTCCCTCACTGATAGCACCAGGAGCCTCTTACAAGGACACCCAGGGTTACACATTCCCCAGTGTTCCTTCCAACCTTAACCAAAGCCCCAGTCAATCCCATCCCCACTGGGTAGGGATCCCCAGCAGTCTGAAAGATGGGTACCATCTTGTGTGCCAACTGCACATAGATCATGTCACAAGTCCCCAAACACAAATCATGGGAAATTTACACACACAACCTACCCATAATTTTTCTAAAACATGGAACCTGTCTGGGAAAAACTGAGATGATCCTGGAAATTATGGTTGGTACTCCATCCTGTATTACTTAAAGTTATGTCAAAAACCTGAATTTAAATCCAATCTGTGTCTTCAGTAGGTTCATCTGAAGACACAGGAATGAACAATCCTGTTACAGAAAGCCATCCAAGGGAACTGTTCAACATTCTGGTAAGGATGCAGAAGTTTAGCCCTCCTCAGGGGATGGCTCCTGGTGGGGGGAGAGGGGCTGGTGGGAAAGGACTCATGTTTCTTTAAGAGGCTGGCCACCTGAACTTTGATCATGTTCCAGTGAGAGTATTGACCACACAAACTGAATTTTGTTTTTTTGGATTGGTGGGACGTGGGGAGGTTGACTTGTGTGAACTGGGAAGTGAGTGTCCTCAGGGTTCAATGATGTGGAATTGCCCAATAATCAATAAAATATTGCAAATGTAAAAAGTAGTTTTAAATAATATACATCTGGAAAAAAACACCTTTAGAAATTTAAGTAAGTAAGTAAATAAACAAATCAGTAAATAAATGACTCTCCCATCTTGGGCCTACCCTCTCTATTTTTCCTGGGCCCTTTGGATCAAAGTGACTTACCTCTTCTGAGCACTGATGAGGACAGGGTCTCTGGATCCCAGTGGAGCCAGGCTGTCACCACAGTATTCAAGTCCGTGAGGCAATGAGTCCTCTGTGTCCCCTGAAGCCTTTATATACCACCCTGCTCAGCCCCTCCCTATTGCAGCCCTACCTCCCAACCACAAGCTGCCATCTGCTTGCATATTTGAGTCCAGACACTTAATCCCACCTTGGGTTTTCCCATTCTCTAGATTGAGTCAAGCATTCTGGGTCAATGAAAACACAATAAAAACAGAACAGGATGAAAATCATGAGTCCATTTACTGACTATTTCACTCACCTTGAATTTTATGGTTTGATTGCTTATTTATTTACTCTTGTTGTTATTGGTTTTGGATTGTGTTCTGACAACATTGTTCTGTAGGTAAGGTTAATTTAGAATTCCAATTCACATGGACCCTCCTGCTTCAGCCTTCCTGTAGGGAGGATTACTATGTGAGCCAACTCTCCTAGCTGTGTTTACACATTTGTAACCAGCATGGTTCAGAGTAGGATGCTGTAGGGTGTAGGGTTAACCTGTTCCTGAAAATATACACTTATTTATCTATTCTGGAATCAAGAGCTGAGCTTCATGCTTTTCCACTCTTCTTGTATGGCAGATACTGACAGTTGAGGCAGGAGGATGGTGTACTTTCATTAATAATGTTATTACTTCAGGAATAACACACAGTAGCCATTGCAACACCAGACTCAGATTAATGAAAGTTTGTTGAATAGTGAACAAGATTCTTTTTTTTTTTTAAGCATGAACTCTTTTTAAATTTTTTTATTAATTACAACGTATTTACTTTGTATCCCAGCTGTAGTACCCTCCCTCATCCCCTACCAATTCCACCCTCCCTCCCTCTTCTCCTCCTATGCCCCTCCCCCAGTCCACTGATAGGGGAGGTCCTCCTCCCCTTCCATCTGACCCTAGACTATCAGGTTTCTTCAGGACTGGCTGCATTGTCTTCTGTGGCCTGGTAAGGTTGCATCCCCTCAGGGGGAGGTGATCAAAGAGCCAGCCACTGAGGTGAACAAGATTCTAACCTGAATAAGGGCTATAATCCAGGCTCCAGAGCCACACTATGATGTCACTCTCTCTCTTAGACATCCATTTCATTTAGGAAAAGAAAAAAAAAAAAAAAGAAGAAGGAACCGGGTAATCAGGTGAAAGAAGCTAGTGGTGCACTGCATTACATCATTTTGAGTATCAAAAACTAATCTGTTGTGTTCCAAGTGTATCTAGGAGGGTAGACGAAGCACTTTTAGCTAGTTGGCTGCGATTTACTTAAGCTCTTGAGGGTTTTTTCAACTTTCTGGGAGTAAGAAACACACAAAGCTGTTGTGATCTTTAACACAAGCAGACAATGGATTTGTCATCTATTGTTTGATTCTAAGCAGCAAGTATAAAATATTGGATTGTATTCTGGTGTCAGGCATGGAGGGCCTGAGAACTTGGTCTTTATTTCACCTTACAATCAAAATGGAGACTTGAAGATAATGTGGCTTCTGATATGCTAACGGTGACACCAAGTGTTAAAAGAGGAGACACAGTCATGCTATCAATGAGGGTGGGTTTCTAGAGAGGGACTATAGAGTTCAAGCAGGTCATAACAATATTTGACAGGGCTTTCTGTAGCTGGAACTCAGGTAGTGCAATCCTTGCTTGGCATTCACAAAACCGTAGGTGACTTTGACACATGACCTGGACTTGTTGGAACATGCTTGTCTTCCCAAAATGTGAGAGTTTGAGTAGAAAAGGGCTCAGAAGGTCAATGTCATCTTCGGCTATAATAGGAAGTTTGATTCTGCCTGGATTAGACTACCCTTTCTCACAACATTTCACAAGTGTATCAGGAAGGGAAATGCAACAGGAAGTTTTCAGGAAGTTGGGTGTAATTTCAGAAAGAGAGGATCACTGGACATGGAGAGATCCTCAGTGGTTAGGAGAACACCCTGGTATTGCAGAATGCCCAAGTTCAGTGCCCAGCATATATGGTGGTAACTTGAAATGTCTATAACAACTTGAGTACTGACCTTTCTTGGATTTAATGGGCACAATTACATTCATGTGAACAGGCAAACACACACACACACACACACACACACACATATAACACAAATGGGGAGAGAAAGATGAGGATAGAAAGAGGAGATCTTGACACACTCTGTACTAATTGGACATCTGTGTCAAATCCTCTCCTCAGGGATCAGGGAACCCTGTGGAAGAGGATGAAGAAAGACTGTGAGAACCAGATGGAATGGAAGACACCAAGGAAACCAGGCCTTCTTAAACCCAGAAGAAGAATGCACATATGAATCCAGAGAGACTGAGGCAGCATGCACAGGGCCTGCATGGGTCTGTACCACATGAGGTGTCAATGTGGAGAGGAGTGGACAGAAGCTCCCATCCCTAACCCAGAAGCTAGAGACAAGTTATTGCAAATGGGAATTGAGTTCCTTCAAATGGAGTCTCCCTGAGGATGCAAACCCCACTCTGATCAACAGGCCCAGTGACCAACTATTGATGCCTACACAAAACAAACTCAGTGGCATCTTTGGAGGTTGTTGGTCTCATAATGTTTTATCAGAATTTTTCTTTACTTTTTATATTATAGGACCTTTTTCTTGAATATTATCTCTACCAAGTCTGTGGGGTTTTTTGTTGTTGTTGTTGTTGTTCTATTTTTATTTCTTTATTTAGTTTGTGTTTTTGAGTAAGAAGCAGAAAGGGGAAGAAGAGTGAGAAGAAAGAAGAAATAGGAGCATGGCAGGGTGGCCTCCTTAGAAAGAAATATCAGAGATGAAGGAAAGGGAAATAAACTGAAGCAAAGAAGGCAAATTTTCTGTTATTTGGGGATTCGTGTGGTGTGTGTGTGAGTGTGTGTGTGTGTGTGTGTGTGTGTGTGTGTGTGTAAGTGTCCTGCACCTACATGTATATGACTCATGCTTTTTTGTTTTCTTTGTTTTTCAAGACAGGCCTTCTTTTGTCTAGCCTTGGCTGTCCTGGACTCAGGCTGGCCTCAAACTCACAGAGAACTGCCTGCCTCTGTGCCCCTGAATGCTGGGATTACAGAAGAGTACCACCTCCTCATGCTTAATCTTTGGATATTTTTGTCTGTTGGTTTCTTCATATTCTCCAATACTGAATTGTTTTTGTTTTATTTTCTTATATTTCTATTCCTGTTAGTGTGTTTGTGTGTTGGTGTTTCAAGACATGGTTTCTCTGTGTAACTCTAGCTGTCCTGGAACTCACTTTGTAGACCATGCTCCACTTAACTTACAGAGATCTCCTGAATCTGCCTCCTGAGTGCTGGGATTAAAGGTGTGTACCACCAAACCTGGTGTCTCTCTCTCTCTCTCTCTTTCTCTCTCTTTCTCTCTCATTCTCTCTCATTCTCTCCCTTTTTTAAGATTTAATTATTTTATGTATGTGAGTGCTCCTCTGCATGTACATCTACATGATAAAAGGGGACATCAGATCACATTATACATGTGGTTGCTGGGAATTGAACCCAGGACCTCTGGAAGAACAAACAGTGCTCATTACCACTGAGCCATCTCTCCAACCCCATGGATCCTTCGTCTTCTTAGGGAAAAGAAGAGAGTGTGGATTGGAATGAAAGAGACTATAGGAATGGTCACTGAAGTGCTGGTGGATAAAAAGCCATAACCAGAATGTAGTGTATGGAAAAAAAAATATCTATTTTCAATAAATGAAGAGCAGTGAAAAAGGCCTGGAGCAATGACTGAGTGGTTCAGAGCACTGACATCTCTTACAGAGGAGCCAGTTCCATTTCCCAGCATCCACATGGCAGCTCTCAAATGACTGCAACCCCATTTTCTGAAGCTAAGTTCTCACCTCCAGAAGACACATATAATATTCCATGGTGCACAGACAATAATTGTTTGTTTTGCCTTTTTTTTCTTTGTTTTGTTGTGTTTTGTTTTGCGACAGGGCTTCCACTGTAGACCAAACTATGCTCAGTCTGACGGATATCCATCTAACTTTGCCTCTCCCTGTGCTGGGATTAAGGGCATGTGCCATCATACCCAACTTAAAGCTGTTAAAAGAAATAGTTTAACATTACATAAATCTGTTTTTGAATTTCTGATATAACTTATTACCTTGTATTTTATGTGCATTGGTGTTTTGCCGGTATGTATGTCTCTGTGAAAGTGTTGGATCCCATGGCACTGGATCACAGACAGTTGTGGGCTGTCTTCTTTGTGCTGGGAAGTGAACCCGGGTGCTCTGGAAGAGCACCTAGTGCTCTTAAGTGCTGAGCTATCTCTCCACCCTCTAGTATGTAAATCTTAAGAAGAAAACCAGGAAGGACTAGCATAGCACATTGTGTAGACATGATGCCACCAAGAATGAGAGCTTGACAGGGAGAAGCTTCATACTACAAAAGGAGGCAGGAGGCTGGGGAGATGACTCAGTGGTTAAGAGCACTGAATGCTCTTGCAGAGGACCTGAGTTCAATTCACTGCACTCATAGGACAGCTCACAACTGTCTGTAACTCCTGTTCCAGAATCCAGCACCTTCATACAGACATACATGCAGTCAAAACAGCACTCTCACAAAATAAAGATAAATAAATTCTTTGAAAAAAAAACACAAAAAATGTGTTCTGGCTTGGCATGATTAACACAGTAAGAGTGGCCATCTTTCCAAAAGCAAACTACAGATTCAATGCAATTCCCAACAAATTACCAACACAATTCTTCACAAACCTTGAAAGAAAAATTCTCAAATTCACATAGAATAGCAAGAAAAGCAGAATAATAAAAAAAAGTTCCTCTACAATAAAAGAGTGTCTGGAGGTATCTCTATCCATGATCCTGACCTATACTGTAGAACACCAGTAATAAAAACTGCACGGTGCTGACAGAGAAAGACTGGAGGATCAATGGAATCGAATAAAAGGCTCAGAGACAAACCCACATACTTATGGACACCTGATTTTTGACAAAGATGCAAAAACCATGCAAAGGAAAAAAGAAAGCATCTTCAACACATGGTGCTGGCTTAACAGGATGTCTGCAGGCAGAAAAATAAAAATAGATCCACATATATCACCATGCACAAAACTAAAGTTGAAGTGGATCAAAGACTTCAACATAAAACCAGACACACTAAATCAGTTAGAAGAAAAGTGGGGAAGAGCCTAGAACTCATTGGCACAGGAGACAACTCCCTGAACAGAACACAAACAGCACAGGCTCTAAGACCAACAATCAATAAATGGGACCTCATGATATTGAAAGCTGCTGTAAAGCAAAGGATACTGTCATCATAACAAAATGACAGCCTACAGATTGGGAAAAGATTTTCACCAACCTTATATCTGACAGAGGGCTAATATCCAGAATATATAAAGAACTCAAGAAGTTAAACAGCAACCAATCAAGTAATCCAATTATGAAATGAGGTACAGAGCTAAACAGAGAATTCTCAATAGAGGAATAACGAATGGCAGAAAAACGCTTAAAGAAAAGCTCGACATCCTTAGTCTTCAGGGAAATGCAAATCAAAATGACCCTGAGAGTTCACCTTACACCCATCAGAATAGTTAAGATGAAAAACTCAAGTGAGAACACATGCAGGAGAGGATATGGAGAAAGGAAAACCTTCCTCCATTGATTGTGGAAATGTAAACTGTACAACCATTTTGGAAATCAACCTGGTGCTTTCTCAGACAATTGGGAATAGTGCTACCTGAAGGACATTTAGATTTATTTGTAATAGGCAGAATCTGGAAACAACCCCGATGCCCCTCAGTTGAGGAATGGATACAGATATTGTGGTACATTTACACAATGGAATACTACCCAGCAATTAAACACAAGGAAATCAAGAAATTTGCCATCATATGGTGGGAACTAGGAAAGATCATCCTCAGTGAGCTATCCCAGTAGCAGAAAGACACACATGGTATATACTCACTTATAAGTGGATAATAGATATATAATATAGATAATCATACTAAAATCCGTACACCTAAAGAAGCTAAGGAAGGAGGACCCTAGGAAAGATGATTAATCCTCATTTAGAAAGGCAAATTGGATTGACATTGGAAGAGGGAGGAAAGGGGGAACAGGACAGGAGCGTACCACAGAGGGCCTCTGAAAGATTCTACCCAGCAGGGTATTAAAGAGATGCTGAGACTCATAGCCAAACTTTGGGCAGAGTGAAGGGAATCTTATAAAAGAAGGGGGAGATAGAAAGACCTGGTGGGGACTGGTGCTCCACAAGGAGAGCAACAGAACCACAAAATCTGGGCCCAGTGGGCTTTTCTGAGACTGATACTCCAACCACAAACCATTCATGGAGATAATCTTAGAACCCTTGCACAGATGTAGTCCATGGCATCTCATTCTTCAAATGGGCCTCCTAGTAAGAGGAACAAGGGCTGTCTCTGACATAAACTCAGTACCTGACTCTGTGACTACCTCCCCTGCTGGGTACGGGGGCAGCCATACTAGGCCACAGAAGAAGAAAGTGCTGGCAGTCCTGATGAGACCTAATAGGCTAGGGTCAGGTGGAAGGGGAGGCAGACTTCCCCTATCAGTGGACTAGGGAATGGGCAAGAGAGGAGAAGAGGCAGGGAGAGAAAGATTGTGAGAGGACAAGGGGGAGGGCTACAGCTGGGATACAAAGTGAATAAACTGTAATAAATTAAAAAGTAAAATTGAAAAGGGAGAAATATGGTTCCTATCATTCTGAGAAACCATCCATTGTATTTTGTTTGACTTTCTTCTATAAATTCTTATGGTTAACTATGGTAATAATTTTGAAAGGCACCCCTGACTCTGAAATAATTACAAACACATCATAGGTAAAACCACCTCAGAGTTCACTACCCACAATTCTTTTTCAACTATGGTTTTAATAAATGTTTGTTGCTGACAATAACAACAACAACAAAATCACATGTTCTAGGTGTTCAATAAATAATTCAATGGAGAAGAAAACAATTCAGAAATAAATCATTTTATTGATATCTTACTATACAGAAACAGGGCATATAATGGCTAGGACAAGAGAGATTTTTCTTCTTATATACATCAATATAGAGACCACAACTGAAGACATAAAATAAACATCTTTTGTAAATAAAATATTTTCTGCAGGACAGGGACTTATGTGGTATCAGACACCTTTATATACACTATGGCTACTTCATAGAGTTTGGGAGTCCACAGGAATATGGTCCTAGAAACATGTGGCATGCAGGATGGATATACTGGTTTATGGTTATAGTCTCACCCAAACAAGATCAAGGTTAGCCCGGAGTACATGAGGCTTTCAACTAAAAAGAAAACTAGGTTTTAAGACTGGAAGGAAAATAAGCATTGAAAAGCCTGTTCAATCTTCCCTGTGTTGTCTTCTCCTTCTCTTCAGTTACCTCTCATGGGTCCATGGTGCCTTGTGGCCTGAGTGTACTGGATATTAATTGTTTGTGATCCATTAATACCCCCTTCATATTCACAGAAGCTGTGTCTATTTTGCTCACTTTAGTTTTAACTTTTAGAGCATGTGAAAGAACCACACAAGACATTTGTAACTATTGTGCAGGCAGGAAAAGGACAAGAATGAAAGAAGTGTCACCAAATTGTCATTTTTATGGATGCCAAATTGGCCAGGACCTTTGTCTCACTCAATATACATACATATATATATATATATATATATATATATATATATATATATATATATATATCAGTGTTTTTCCATTCATTGTGTCATGGAACCCTCCAGATCATGGCAATGAGGATGATAACTGAAACAATAGCCCAGAGGTAGAACATCCAGGTTTACAGTTGCAGGACAAGGCCACTGGTTATCCTGTCCTGACAGAACTTACTTATAAAGGCAAAACTTTCTTTCTGACTCATCAAAACCCCTGTTCCCAAAGTCCCATTGTTCTCAATGTTACCTTTTGTCTCCTATGTCCAACTCAGCAAACATCATTTGGATTCTAAACTTGAACAGAGCCTGAAGCCACAAACTCTGGACATCCAAAATGAGAGATGTGTCCCAAGCCTTCCATTGCTTCAAATGCAGAAGCTAGGTTTCTCTATTCACCGATGCCTCCTCTGGCAAAGACACAGTCCGGATCCCACGCCATAGACACAGCACTCTCCACATCTAGGGCACATATGTGTAGCGAAGGTGATGCACTTGGGCTGCCTTATGGCCCTGAGTCTATCTATTTGCTCAGCACAGAGTTGGGCAAATCTTTCTGTGGAGACATAACCAAACTCATCATAGCACTCAAGAGGGGCAGGGTACTTTTCCACATTCATCTTGCTCAAGTTGGATGTGTGCTGCAAAAGGTTCCTCAGGATGGGCATGGAGAAGTCATTGCAATAGAAATTGACCGTGGCCAGCTGGGAGCTCTTGCTGAGGGCAGGTATGAGCACAGTGAGATGAGAGTCCTTCATCCTACAACATTTCAAGTCCAGGGACTGCAAAGTGTCTGCCACATTCTCTAGGAGGACTCGGAGAGGCATAAGTTCCAAAGCCTTTAAGGGCACACCTTTCATGTCCAGATGTTTCAGCTCAAAGAGCTTTGAACACTCAGAGAAGTAGTTCAAGTCTATCTGTGAAATGTCACAGTAAGTGATGGACAGGGTCTCCAACGGGGTCATCAGGCACCTAGGGATATAGACCAGGAGGTTAGTTCTGGAAAATTATGTTGGAGAGTATAGGATGGGATTTACACAGAGGTAGAAGCAGCCCAGTGACCCAAGGTAGATTCAAGGGCATCATTTTAGATGCTTCCTGTTGGAATCTCCTCTATCAAAACAAACTGAATTTCTTCTCTTGGCCTTACTATCAAACACAAAACCATTTCAGCACATAAGCCCTGAAAACACACATACGGAGTTCCAAACCATGAAAGTCCTGGCAGGCTCTAGGGACACTTCCTGTGTGCTCACTGCACTCTGCATCCCTTCAATGTCTCTGCATAGTCACACTTGTAGTAATTTAACATCCTCACTATCCCCATTGTCCCAGGCACTCAGCTCAACTTAAGCTCAAAACCTGTCACCCATGGGAAATTTGGGGAGGCTGAGGCTGTTCTCGCAGACCTGAGTTCAGAGCTCCCCTCAACACTGTGCTCGTGAGTGCACCAATTCCTCACTACACTCTCCCCTTCCTGTTCCCTTTCCATTGATTGGGTGGGCACCATTCCAAGAAGAATTACATCCCATCCTTACTGAAGCTGACCTTCAGTCTTCTGATTCTTGATAGCTTACTTGACATGGTGATTCAATATACATAGAAACAACATATAACTTCTGTATTCTAGAGGCCTAAGTGTTTGTTCCCATTTATGCACAGGCCTCATAAATGACTAATCCTTAAAACTAAATAGAAAGGTCAGCTCTGGTAGCTGACCCAGCTCTCTATCCTTCCTTACCTGAGGAGCTGATTGATGTGGTCTCTGAGAAAGTAGACACTCTTTAAGGAGAGGTGCTGAGGACAGTTGAATCTGGAGAACTGAGAAATGAACTTGTTGATACACTTGTCTTCCATGTCTGTTGTCCTGTTGCCAATCTTGAAGACATTCTTGGAGATGGGTGCCAGTAAGAGTTTGTGAAGATTTCTCATCTGGCCCAGGCAAGGAGCAAAGTCTGCCAGCATAAACACATTCCAGTGTGTGTTCAATTCGAATTCTCGGATATGCTCTGGATGAAAAACATTCAGGACCTCTTTAATAATGTGGATAGGCTGAGCCCAGATAGTCATTTGTGGACAGCAGATCTGGATGGAGTCCTTTCTCTGCTGGGCCCACTGCAAAAAGCATGTTTGTTCTTCATCTACACATGGCCTGAGGCAAAGGTCAGCTACCACCTTCAGGCACTGCCTCAGTGCATATCTGGGAAGGACCTTCGCTACTTGCTGCTCATGTTGGTTCTCTCCTGAGCAGTCACCATCCTCTGCACCAGTCCATATGCTCCATAATTCATGGTGCTTTTTCCTCAGGTCAAGAACCTGAAGTTTTCCCCTCCTGTGGGTAAAACATGTCAAGTGTCAGCTACATGGCAAGACCCCACACTGACTCATCATTTCCTCCACATCTCTAAACTCAGCTCTATTTCCTGCCAAGTTGGATGTTTTTTCATCAGCCACTTCCCACCTTGCAGAAGCTTTCCCTTTGCTGCACAGGTAACCCTGGTAACTTTCCTTGCTCTAAGTAACTCAGTTTCCCCTTAGTCCCATTACTAGTGATTGGGGGAGGCCAGGGATGGCTCATTTTCCTGTGTGGCTACATCTGCTCCAAGCTCTGATATAGAAACAGTCCTTTGGACAAGCAAAGAACAGATTCCAAAGGCCCTGTATCTCTATCCGATGATCAATCAGGAGCCTCTGATCCTCTCATGAAGAAGCCATTCTCCCTGACCCCACAATCTCTTCCCTCTTATAGATAGGCTCCATTCCACAGCCCTGGCTTATTGCTTACCTGGGGTGAAACTTTCTTTGCAGCCATGTATCTACTCCTGCTAGAACTGCCTTGAAGGTTTCCAAGTCAGGGGTCTTCAGCAATGCCCCCACAGGGAGACAGGGGAAAGGCCAGGCTGCCACCATTGCCTTCACAGTCGTAGTGTGTCTGCCAATCAAGGCCTCCTTGAACAGTGCTGGCAAGAGCTCCATGGGCAGTTTGTCCAGAGCTGACATGTCCAAGGTCTCATCTCTCAGCAGAGCCTGCCTTGCCAGCTTCAGGAGTGTGGGTGGAGTCTGAGCACTCATCCTGGTAGGTCTTCAGTCAGAAGGATCCTGGGGAGGCATTTAGGGGAGAATACATTGTCACAATCAAGTTTAGAAAAGCCCCTCACCATTAGAGGAAACACTCAAGGTCAGAGTTACTGCTCTGACGATGGTGGAGACATCAGCTTAAGCCATTGTCCTCATAGGAGGTCTCAAAGTGAAACTCCATCACTGACAAGCACACCCAAGATCACACATTCCCCAGTGTTCAATCCAACCCTTACCAATGCCCCACTCAATCGCATCCCCATTGGGGAGGGTTCCCCTGCAGTCTGAAAGCTGAGTACCATCTTTGTGTGCAAACCAGACATAGATCATGTCTCAAGTCCTGGGACAACAGAGCATGGGAAGTTTACACACCCATCCTACCCATAATTTTTCTAAAACATGGAAACTGCCTGTGAAAAAACTGAGAAGATCCTGGAAATGGGGTTGATACTCCATCCTGTATTAATTAACGTTGTGTTAATTAATAAATTAATAAAACCTGAATTTAAATCTAAGCCTTGTCTTTAGTAGGTTCATATGAGGAGACAGGAATGAAAAATACTGTCACAGAAAGCCATCAAAGAGAACTTTTCAACATTGAATGGTAAGGATGCAGAAGTTTAACACTCTTCAGCGGATGGTTCCTGACTGGGGCAGGTAGAGAAGAACTTGTGAACTTCAGGCCACCTGAACTTTGAGCATGTTCCAGTGAGTGTATTTGCCACATAAAGTGAATTTTTTTTTTTGGTTGGTGGGACTTGGGGAGGTTGACCTGTGTGAACTGGGAAGTGAGTGTGCTCAGGGTTCAATGATGTGAAATTGCTCAATAATCAATAAAAATATTGCAAATTTTAAAAGTAGTTTTAAATCATATACATCCAGAAAAAAGGCTTTAGAAACTTAAGTAAGTAAATAAATAAACAAATGAATAAACAAATGACTTCCCCATCTTGGGCCTAACCTCTCTGTTTCAGGAGCCCTGGCCCTTTGGACCAAAGTGACTTACCTCTTGTGAGAACTGATAAGCACAGGGTCTCTGGATCCCAGCAGAGCCAGGCTGTCACCACAGTCTTCAAGTCACTGATGGAATGATTCCTCTGTCTCCCCTGAAGCCTTTATATACCACCCTGCCAGTCCCTCCCTATTTCAGCCTCACCTTTCAACCACAAGCTGCCATCTGCTTGCATATTTGAGTCCAGACACTTAATCCCACCTTGGGTTTTCCCATTCTCTAGACTGAATCAAGCATTCTGGGTCAATGCAAACACAACCCAGAATAGGATAAAAATCATGAGTCCACTTACTGACTAATTCCTGAACCTTGAATTTTAT
>REGO01000176.1:3823065-3835636 GCA_010120015.1 Rhombomys opimus
GTATGGCATTGCATCTAGGAGGCTAGGCAAAGCACTTTAAGCTAATTGGCTAGGATTAGGGTAGGGAATCTCATAGGTGCTTTCCAGCTATGTGGTAATAAGGAATATAGCAGAATGTTGTGATCTTTAACACAAGCAGAACATGCATTTGTCATCTATTGTTTGATTCTAAACAGCAAGTATGAACTATTTAATTGTATTCTGGTGTCAGGCATGGAAGGATTGAGAACTTGCTCTTAATTTCACTTTACAATCAAAATGGTGACTTGAAGACAAAATGGCTTCTGATATGCTGGGAGACCAAAAGATTAAAAATTAGCAGCTATTATTAATATTTAAGGCCTGAACTAAGTGGGTGGAGAGGTCTAGTAGTAATACCTGCCTTCCTGCATTCTTTTCCCACTCACTAGAGATACAATTGCTAGGAAACTGGCCTATCCCCCTAGGGAGGGACACCAGATCATTAATCGTTTGGGGACCTTCCTATAGCTAATCAATTCAAAATACAGCATTTTGACCGATAGATGCTTGCCAGGCAAGAATCACCCCTGCCTTGGGCATTCTGGGAGGAACCAGAATCTTTAAATCACCCAACTCTTCTGAGCCCGGGCTCTTAGCTAGTACCACTATGGTGGTGGGGGGTGTGAGCCCAAGCTGAAGCTTGTAATGATTTTTAATTTAAAAGATCCCCATGTGGTATCAATGGACTCAGCTCCTGGTGGTGGTCTTATGGGATATTGAGATTTGGGCAAAATGGTGTGAAAGGTGACAGCAAGAGTTAACTGAGGAGCCACAATCATGCTAAGGACTAAAGTAGGTCTCTGCAGAGGGGCTTTAGAGTGTAAGCAGGTCATAACAATACTGGGCAGGGCTTTCTGTGCCAGGAATTCAGGTAGCACAATCCTTCCTTAGCATTCACAAAACCATAGATGACATCTAGACATGATCTAGACAGGTTGGAACACGCCTATCCTCTGAGAATGTCAGAGTTTAAGTATACAGGGCTCAAATGTTCAATGTCTTCATTGGCTATAATAGGAAATTCGGGGTTGCAGTTCACTTTCCCACAACATTGCACAAAGTGTATCAGGGAGGGAGATGCCCCCAGTGGTTCTCAGGAAGTTGGGTGTGATTTCAGAAAGGGAGGATCACTGGACATGGAGAGATACTCCATGGTTAGGAGAGCACTCTGCCATTGCAGAATGCCCAATTCAGTGCCCAGCATGTATGGCGGTGATTTGAAATGTCCTATAACTTGAGTGTAAGGGAATCTGCTGACCTTTCCTGGACTTAATGGGCACAATTCTGTTCTTGTGGACATGCACACAAGCACACACACACACACACACACACACACACACACACATACAAACACAAACGGAGAGAGAATGATGAGGCTGGAAAGATAGAGAGACTTTGACACACTCTGTACTAATTGGAACATCTCTGTCAAATCCTCTTCTCAGGGATCAGGGAACCCTGTGGATGAGGAGGAAGAAAGACTGTGAGAACCAGATGGAATGGAGGACATCAAGGAAACCAGGTCTTCTTAAACCCAGAAGAAGAATGCACATATGAACCCAGAGAGAATGAGGCAGCATGCACAGGGCCTGCATGGGTCTGTACCACATGGGGTGTGAGTGTGGAGAGGAGTGGACAGCAGCTCCCATACCTAACCTAGAATCAAGGGACAACCTATTGCAAATGGGAATTGCGATCCTTCAAATGGAGTCTCCCCAAGAATACAAACCCCACTCTGACCAGCAGGCCCAGTGACCAACTATTGATGCCAACACAAAATGAACTCAGTGGCATCTTTGGAGGTTCTTGGTCTCATAATGCTTTATCAGGACTTTTCTTTACTTTTTATATTACTTTGCTTGTATATTATGTCTACCAATTTTGTGGTTTTTCTGTTATTGTTGTTTATTGTTATTTATTTATTTATTGTTTGTGTATAAGGGGAAGAATTGGGAAGAAGAGTGAGTGGAGAGGAGAAATGGGAGAATGGTGTAGTGCCCAACCCCGACAGATAAACAACAAAGATGAGGGAAGGGGAAAGAAACCAAGGCAGAGGAAGCCAGTTTTGTTTTCATGGGATTTGTGTATGTGCCAAAGTGTCCTCCATCTGCATCTACATGACTCATGCATTTTTTATTTTTAAGACAGGGCTCCTCTGTGTAGCCTTGGCTGCCCTGGATCAGACTGGCTTTAAACTCACACGGATCTGAGTGTCTCTGTTTCCCTGAGTGCTGGGATTACAAAAGAGTGTCACTGTGCCCACCTCCTCATGCTCTATCCTTGATATTTTTTCCTCTGTTGGTTTGTTTATTTTCTCCTATTCAATTTGTTTGTTTTTGTTTTATTTTCTTATAATTCTATTTCTGTTTCTATGTTTTGTGTTGGACTTTCAAAACATGGTTTCTCTCTGTAACGCTGGCTGTCCTGGAACTCACTTTGTAGCCCACGCTGTTCTCAACTCACAGAGATCTCCTGACTCTGCCTCCTGAGTGCTGGGATTAAAGGTGTGTATCACCACACCTGGCTCCCTCACTCTCTCTCCATTTTTTAAGATTTAACTATTTTGTGTATGTGAGTGCATTTCTGCATGGAGACCTGCATGATACAAGAGGACATCAGATCACATTATACATGTGGTTGCTGGGAATTGAACCCAGGACCACTGGAAGAACAGACAGTACTCTTAACCACTGAGCCATCTCTCCAACCACTTAGATGTAGGGAGGATCACAGAGAAGCTGGTAGAGAAGCCATAATCAGAATGTACTGTATGAAAAAGTATCTATTTTCAATAAACGAAGTGCAATGAGAAAGGGCTAGAGAGGTGACTGATGTGGCAGCTCTCAGATATCTGCAACCCCATTTTCTGAAGCTAACTTCTGACCTCGAGAAGACACACATAATACTCCATGGTACACACTGTATCTTCGGCTTGGTTTTGTTTTGTTTTGTTTTTTTGAGACACACGTTCTCTGTAGACCAGGCTATGCTCAATCTCCCAGAGATCTATCTGAGCTTGCCTCACCCAGTATTGGGATTAAAGGCATTTGTCATTATGCCAAGGTTAAAGTTTTTAAAAGGAAATAGTTCAAACATTATGTAGATCTGTTTTTGAATTGTTATATAATTTATTACCTTGTATTTTATGTGCATTGGTGTTTTGTCTACATGTATATTTCTGTGAAAGTGTTGGATCCCCTGGAACTGGAGTTACAGATAGTTGTGGGATGTCATATTTATGCTGGGAAATGAACCTGTGTCCTCTGGAAGAGCAGCTAGTGCTCTTAAGTGCTGAGCCATCTCTCCAACCTCTATTATGTAAATCTTAAGAAGGAAACCAGGAAAGACTAGCTTGGCACATTGTGTGGAGATGATGCCACCAAGAATGGGAGCTTCACAGGGAGAAGCTTCATACTACAAATGGAAGCAGAGGGCTGAAGACATGGTGCAGCAGTTAAGAGCACTGAATGCTCTTGCAGAGGGCCCAAGTTCTAGTCACTGCACCCACAGGGCAGCTCACAACTGTTTGTAACTCCTGTTCCAGAATCCAACACCCTCACACAGACATACATGCAGTCAAAACAGCAATGCACACAAAATAAAAATAAATAAATTCTTAAAAAAAAACTATGTTCTGAAATACAAAGTTAAAACTGTTACTAATATTAAAAAATAAAAATAAAAATACATGTTCTGAAGCAATATATAGATTTAATATATTCCTATCAAGTTACCAACATAGTTCTTTACAGAACTTGAAAGAAAAATTCTCAACTTTATATGGAAAAACAAGAAACCCAGAATCACTAAAACAATCCTATACAATAATAGATCTTCTAGAGGTATCTCCATTCCTGATTTCAAGCTGTACTATAGAGCAACAGTAATAAAAAATGCATGGTAATGGCATAGAAATAGATTGGTAGATCAATGGAAATGAATAGAAGAACCAGAAACAAACCCACATGCTTGTGAACACCTGATTTTTGACAAAGATGTCAAAATCATACAATGGAAAAAAAGACAGCATCTTCAACAAATGGTGCTGGTTTAACTGGATGTCTACATATAGAAAATGCAGCTAGATCCACACTTATCACCATACACAAAAATCATGGCCAAGTCGATTAAAGACCTCAACATAAAACAAGACAGACTAAATCAGGAGAAGAAAAATTGGGGAAGAGCCTTGACTTTATTGGCACAGGAGACAACTTCCTGAACAGAACACCAACAGCACAGGCTCTAAGATCCACAATCAATAAATGGGACCTCATGAAACTGAAAAGCTGCTGTAAAGCAAAAGACACTGTCATCATAACAAAATGTCAGCCTACAGATTGGGAAAAGTATTTCAGCATCCCTATATTTGACTGAGGGCTCATTTCCAGAATATATAAAGGACTCAAGAAGTTAAACAGCAACCAATCAAGTAATCCAATTATAAAATGAGGTACAGAGCTAAACAGAAAATTCTCCATAGAGGAATATCAAATGGCAGAGGAACACTTAAAGAAATGCTTAACATCCTTAGTCATCAGGGAAAAGAAAATCAAAAAGACCCTGAGATTTTTACCTTACACCCATCATAATGGTTAAGATCAAAAACTCAAGTGACAACACATGCGGGAGAGAATGTGGAGAGAGGGGAACCCTCCTCCATTGCTGTTGAAAATGAAAATTCTACAAACACTTTGGAAAACAATCTGGTGCTTTCACAGACAATTGGGAATAATGCTTCCTCAAGATCCAGCTATACCATTCCTAGGCATATATCCAAAATATGCTCAAGTTTACAATAAGGTCAGTTGCTCAGCCATGTTTGTAGGAGGCTCCTTTGTAATAGCCAGAATCTGGAAACAACCCCTATGTCCCTCAATTGAAGAATGGATACAGAAATTATAGTACATTTACACAATGGAATACTACTCAGCCATTAAAAACAAGGAAATCATAAAACTTGCAGGCAACTGTTGGGAACTAGAAAAGATCATCCTGAGTGAGCTATCCCAGAAGCAGAAAGACATACATTTTATATACTCACTTACAATTGGATACTAGACATACAGTATAGGATAATCATACTAAAATCTGTGCACCTAAAGAAGCTAAGCAAGAAGGAGGACCCTGGGTAAGATGTTCAATTCTCCTTCAGAAAGGCAAATGGGATAGACATCAGAAGAAGGTGAAAACAAGGAAGAAGACAGGTACCTACCACAGACTGCCTTAGAAAGACTACCCAGAAGGGTATGAAAGCAGATGCTTAGAAATGTAGCCAAACTTTTAGCAGAGTGCAGGGAATCTTATGAAAGAAGGAGAAGGTGGAAAGACTTGGATGGTCTGGAGCTCCTCAAATGGAACAATAGAACCAAAAAATCTGGACCCAGGGTTATTTTCTGAGACTGATACTCCAACCAAGGACCATTCATTGAGATAACCTAGAACCCCTGCACAGCTGTAGCCCATGGCAGCTCAGTCTGTAAATGGGTATCCTAGTCAGGGGAACAGGAGATATCTCTGACATAAACTCTGTGGCTGGCTCTGTGATTACCGCCCCATGAGGGCAGTGCACCCCCTTACCAGGGCACAGAGGAAGATTATGAAAGACACTCCTGAGGAGACTTGACAGGCTAAGGTCAGATGAAAGGGGAGGATGTCCTCCCCAGTCAGAGGACTGGGGATTGGGCATGGGTGGAGATGAGGGAAAGAGGACAGGCAGGATTGGGAGGGATGAGGGTATGGGCTACACTTGAGATAGAAAGTGAATAAATTGTAATAATAAAAAAATCTATTTAAAAAAAGAAGATAGCAAGAAGGAGGACCCTGGGTAAGATGCTCAATCTGCATTCTGAAAATGGCATAGACATTGGAAGAGGGAGAAAATAGAAAAGAGGAAAGGAGCCTACCACAGGGGCCTCTGAAGGATTCTAACCAGCATGGTATTAAAGCAGATGCTTAGATCAGCCAAATTTTGCACACAGTGCAGGAAATCCTATGAAAGAAGGTGGAGATATAAAGACCTGGAGGGGACTGGAGCTCCATTAGGAGAGCATCAGAACAAAAAAAATCTGGGCCCAGGGGTCTTTTTTGAGTCTGATATTCCAACCAAGAATGATTCATGGAGATAACCTAGAACCCCTGCACACCTGTAGCCCGTGGCAGCTCAGTCTCCAAATGGGTATCCTAGTAAGGGGAACAGGGGCTGTCTCTGACATGAACTCAGTGGCTGACTCTGTGATCACCTCCCCCTGAAGGTGGGAGCAGCTTACTAGGCCAGAGAGGAAGATTATGCTGGCAGTGCTGATGAGAGCTAATAGGCTATGGTCACATGAAAGGGGAGGAGAACCTCCACTACAAGTGGACTGGGGAAGGCGGAGAAGAGAGTGGGAGGACTGGATTGGGAGAGGATGGGGGAGGAGGCTATAGCTGGGATACAAACTGAATAAATTTTAATAAATAAAAAAAATTAAATTAAAAGAAGGGGAAACATGGTTCCTGTCATTCTGAGTAACCATCAACTATATTTTGTTTGAATTTCTTCTTTTATTGTTTTTACAAGCTATGGCAATAAGTTTGAAAGAAACCCCCGATGCTGAAATAATTACAGACCATCATACTTTAAATTACCCAAGTGTTCATTAACTGCAATTCATTTTCAACTATAAAGTTTTAATAAATGTCTACAGCCAACACCAACAAAGAAAAAAAACAAAAAAAGTGTTCTAGGTGTTCAATAAATATTTCAATGAAGAAAAAAACAATTGAGAAATAAATCATTTTATTGATATCTTATTATACAGAAAAAAAAAGGGCATATAATGGCTGGGACTAGGAAGATTTTTCTTCTTACATACATTATTACAGAGAGCACAACTGAAGACATAAAATAAAGTTCTTTTAATTTTTTTATTTTTAATGTTTATATTAATTACAGTTTTTCACTTTGTATCCCAGCTCTAGCCTCTTCCCTCTGTCTCTCCATTCCTCCCTCTCTCCCAATCCAAACCTCGCTCCCCTATCTCCTCCTATACCCCTCTAAATGAAAGGTTTTCTGCAGCACAGAGATTTATGTAGCTTTGGACAACTTTATGTACACTATGGTTGCTTCATAGAGTTTGGGGGTCCACAGGAATATGGCCCTATACACATGTGGCTTGCAGGCTGGAGATACTGGTTCATGTGGTAGTCTCACCCAGACACAAAGATCAAGATTCCAAGGCTAGCTCAGAGTACATGAGGCTTTCAACTAAAAAGAAAGCAAAATTTTAAAACTGGAAGGCTTGAGTGTACTGGATGTTAATTATCTGTGATCCATTAAAACCTCATTCATATTCACAGGACCTGTGTCTATGTTGCTCACTTTAGTTTCAACATTTTGTACCTATAACAGAACAGCCACCAAGACAGTTGTAACTATTGCACAGGCAGAAAAAGGATAAGAATGGAATAAGTGTCACCAAAATCTTCATTTTATGGATGCCAATTTGGCCTGGACTTTTGCCTTACTCATAAGACACAGGTATTTTTCCATTCATTGTGTCATGAAACCCTCCAGACCCTAGCAATGAGGGTTATAACTGAAAAATACACCAGAGGGAGAACATCCAGGTTTACAGCTAGAGGACAAAGCCACTGGCTATCCTGTTCTGACAGAAGGACGCTAAAGGGCAAAACTGTCTATCTGACTCCGCAAGACCCTTGTTCCCACAGTCCCATTGTTCTCCATGTAACCTTCAGAATCCTAGATCCAGCTGTCCAATCATTTGGATTCTAAAAAATTGAGCAGTCTGTATCCACAAGCCCTGAGCACACAAAAGGAGAAATTTGTCCTAAGCCAGCCATTTCTTCAAATCCGAAGTCATGTTTCTCTATTTACTGCTGCCTCCTCTGGCAATGACACAGTCTGAATCTTCGGCCGTAGACACAGCACTCTCCACATCTAGGGCACATATGTGTAGCAAAGAAGATGCGCTTGGGCTGCCCTGAGTCTCTCTATTTGCTCAGCACAGAATTGGGCAAATCTCTCTGTGAAGACATAACCAAACTCATCATAGCACTCAAGAGGGGCAGGGTATGGTTCAACCTTCATCTTGCTCAAGTTGGTTGTGTGCTGCAAAAGGTCCTTCAAGATGGGCATGGAGAATTCATTGCGATAGAAACTGACTTTGGTCAGCTGGGAGCACTTGCTGAGGGCAGGTATGAGCACAGTGAGATCAGAGTCTTTCATCCTACAACACTT
Source organism: Rhombomys opimus (assembly GCA_010120015.1). NCBI lineage: Eukaryota > Metazoa > Chordata > Mammalia > Rodentia > Muridae > Rhombomys > Rhombomys opimus. The sequence goes on from REGO01000176.1 coordinate 3,831,326, forward strand.
CAAGTCCAGGGACTTTCAGGTGTCTGCCACATTCTCTAGGAGGACTTGTAGAGGCACAAGATCCAAAGCCTTTAAGCCCACACCTTTCATGTCCAGATATTTCAGCTGAAAGAGCTTAGGACACCCAGAGAAGTAATTCAGGTCTGACTGTGAAGTGTCACAGTAAGTGATGGACAGGGTCTTCAATGGGGTCATCAAGCACCTAGGGATAGACCAGGAGGTTAGTTCTGGAAAATGGTGTTGCAGGCTTTACAAAGAGGTAGAAGAAACCCAGTTACCTGTGGTCAGTTTGACCGAATATCAAGGACGTTTTCTAAAGTGCCTTCTGTCAGAATCTGCTCAGTCAGCACAAACTGACACTTCTTCTCCTGGCCTCATTCTCAAGCAGAAAGCCAGCTGGGATTTATGTGGATCTAGTCTTCAGAAAGTGCTTCAGTGTTAACAATAGGACGTTGGCATCGGGGGCTAGGAAGGCTGAAATGCCAGCCAAAGGCTGGGCAATGGGGAAGTCCTCAGAAGCATCTGGTTAGTTGATCCACCTGAAGAGGCAGGGAGCAATCATTTCAGCTTCCAGCAAGTTCAGATCTCAGATTGCAGTCTCAAGCAGGTGAAAATCTCCTGAGACAAATTTAAACAAGAAACAAAAATTAAATTTTGTCTAGTAAGTGGGAAAATTGAGGAATCCCAAGACCAGAGAAAAACTCATCTGGGGTCTGTTTGAGCTATGTCAGATTCAGGTCTCCTGAATTTTTGGCTTCCTGAAATTCATATAAATTTTTAGTTTGCAAAAGGAAATACATAAAAAGACTCAGAAAAATAATCTATTAACAACATTTTGTGAATAACAGGTAAAACTGCATCCAATGGAGTGAGCAACAATTTAAGTGTGTCCATGATCTGAAATTCTAACATTTTAACTGTGAGTACAGCAGTTGGTAATCAGCCATCATGCCATTTCTTGTACATTCAGCATTTACCTTTAGTTTTCATCTTCATGTCACATTGGAAAGTTAGGCAGAAATACATTAGTGGCTTTAGTATTAAACTCTGAATGCTTAGGCTGTCCTTAATAAAGCAACTAGAGAAATAGATTTAAAATATTTTAAAATCCTCTATCAAAGTCTATCTCAGATATGGCAGATATTAAAAATATCAGAGTAAAAGCTCTGGCTTTTGGGTCAGATATACACCTTGTATAGATATGTTTATCATAATGAAATGCATTTCTAAATCTATCTCTAGAAGACAACCAAAAGGCAATTAAAATCTCAAGATTGTGACTGGGTAATAAGCAATCAGTGTTTCATCAACTTATCAGAACTCTATTGGTCAATGTCAAAACTCTGGACTTCTGAAATCTTACAACAACATAAGCACAACAATAGCAGAGAGTGGAGAGAAATCTGAAATATCTCCCAGTTTTAATATGCTTCAAATCACTTTTCTGTATCATTACAATTCATATTCATATACCTTAAAACATCTACTTATACCCTGGAATCTCTTACATTTATAAACTCTGAAATATTTTCCAGACCAAACAACATTCTCTAGATTCTCATAAGCTAAAATCCTAAATCCTCAGACCCTATAGAAACTCCATTATCTTTCTATCCAGCCATTCTTCATAAGACATAGATAATTAACATGAAGTCTGTAGGCAAGGCAAACTTGCCTGCCTTTTTCAAATAGAAGACATGGTACATGATAATTTTAACTAATTAATGAATTAACCAATAAACTAACAATGGATCTAAATATCTGCTCTTTAGCTGCAAGCCTATCATTAGCTTAGCTTAGCAATCAATGTAATCAGAGACCTGAGATTTTAAGTATGTACCAATCCATGAACCAATCCAAATGACAGTGACGAGTCAGTCCATCACTCTAGGCAGCTGTCCCTGCCTCCTGTGGTCTCATGGCATCATGAGCAGGATGGTCCAGTGACCAGGCAGAGAAGATGAGAGACTGGTTCTGTGGAAAAAGAAATGAGAGAATGACCTCACCTCACCCTTAGCAACATGAAACATGACTCTCCAGGTGTCCAGTTTTGTCCACAGTTTAGGCTGCACCCTAGTAGTGGGCCAGTTGGGGCAGTCTTGCCCAGTGGTTAGCATACCATAATCCAGAGTTGCATTGTGCCCAAATCTTCTTGTAGACCTTGGGGAGCTAATGCCAGGATTATGGGACTCTCTGTCATAATAAGTTTGCACATGTTAAAATGCCATATCCATCAGATCTCTGACAAGCTTGAGAGCCAGCATATCTAAATTATTTTTCATGTCTTTTTAAATTTTATTAATTTTAAATTACATCCTATGAAATAGAATGTCATAATTCTATTTCAAAACACCAATGTATACAAAATAAAAACGAACAAATTTCTTTAAATAAAAAAAGAGGCAGAAACTGGATCATCTGTAGTTTGAGTCTACCCTGGGTTATAGATTGAAACTATTTCACCTAGCCAAGAATAAACACTCAGCACTGAGGTTCAGTAACAGAGAGTGTTATGCCAGGATCATGAGACTCTCAAAGACCACCAGGAGATGACTCAATGCAAAAGCAACAGGACTTTATTATGAGAGCGATATATCTTGGGACCCAATTCTCACTGCCCCAGCAGTGGAGAGGTGGGACTCTGAGCACTGCGTGAGCAGGGTTTTTAAAGGGAAAAACTGTAAGCAGGGGGTTTCCATTGACAGTAAGCAGGGGGGTTCATGACTTAGAGTTACCGGATTGGGTAAAAGTCAGAGGGACGAGATTACTTTCTAGCTGGAATCTAACTTACAATAATTATTCTTCTAAACTACATCTGAAACATTGGGGAGAATTTTCCCAACCGATTTTCATTGATGGATGCCAGGGTGAGTCTCTATTTTCTATCAAGTATTTATTCTGTGATATTTTCTGGAGGTTGTTGCTAGGAAAATTAGCTTTGCTTTTTGCCAAGAGCACATTCTGTGATATTTCCTGGTGCCCAAGTTCAGCTCCCACTCAAGATTGCTCCTCATTTCAACATGGAGTCACCCAGGCTAACTTAAACTCTTCATTCCCCCCTTTCCTTGTTCATAAAGCCAATCTTTGGCTCTTACAGCCCATGGTCAGCTTTAAACTGCCAGGACTTGGTTCTCATTACCATCAGCTGTATAGTCCCTAGTCTTTGCCTATTGTATCCTAAGAGCTTCTTAAGCAAGCATGGTCCAAAAAATGACCAAAAGCAAAGGATAATGCCTTTGAGCTGTTATAATTCTGGCTTTATATATCCAGTGTTGCAATAGTAGTTCCTACTCCAGCTAAGCAGGTCTTGAAGAAAATAGCTAATGTCAGAGAGCCCCTTTTAACTTAGAATTTCAGCCTAATAGGTGGGATTTTGGACTGAATGTCTCTTCTTCTGAATCTGATTCAAAGGTGACAAAAGGACTCTTGGAATCATGGGATAGAAGAGCTGAAATGCCAGCCAAAGGCTGGGCAATGCAGCAGTCCTCAGAAGAGTCCGGTTAGTTGATCCACCTGAGGAGTCAGTGAGCAATCATGTCAACTTCCAGCAAGTCAGATCTCAGCTTGCAGTTACAAACAGGTGAAAATCTGCTGAGACAAATTCAGACTAGAAACAGAAGTTTCTAAATGGGAAAAGTGAGCAATCCTAAAATCAAGAAAATAACTCATCTGAGCTATACCATATCTGTTGTAATACCAGTTTGTATTACAACTTTTTGATTTCCTAAAAGTCATATGAATTTTTAGTTTGCAAAAGGAAATCTATAAAAAGACTCAGAAAGATAATAAATAATAATATATCAACATTTTGTGAATAACAGCTTAAACTGCATCCAACAGAATTCTTCTTAGATGCTTGTTTTATAACCTTTATAAACAATTTAAATGTGTCCATGGTAGGAAAGTTTAACACTTTAACTGTGGTTATAGTTGTTGGTAATCAGCCATCATGCCATTTCTTCTACACTGGAAAGTTAGGCAGAAGTGCATTAAAGGCTTTAGTATTAAACACTAGATGCTTGTACTTTCCTTAAGAATACATCCATTTATGTTTAAAGTATTGGAGAGATCAGGGATACAAGGCACATATCTAAACACAGTAAAGGTGATATACAGCAAGCCTATAGCCAACATCAAACTAAACGGAGAGAAACTTAAAGCAATCCCACTAAAATCAGGGACAAGACAAGGCTGCCCACTCTCTCCATATCTCTTCAACATAGTGCTGGAAGTTCTTGCTAGAGCAATAAGACAGTTGAAGGAGATCAAGGGGATACAAATTGGAAAGGAAGAAGTCAAATTATCACTATT
>REGO01000176.1:3837631-3848203 GCA_010120015.1 Rhombomys opimus
CTCGCGGGCAGAGTGAATGGAATTTTATGTAAGAAGTGGGAAATAGCAAGAACTGGAGAGGACAGGAACTCCACAAGGAGAGCAACAGAACAAGAAATTTGAACACAGGAAACTTCCCAGAGACTCATACTCCAACCAAGGACTATTCATGGAGATAACCTAGAACCCCTGCACAGATGTAGCCCATGGCAGTTTAGTGTCCAAGTGGGTTACATAGTGATGGGAACAGGGACTGTCTCTGACATGAACTGATTGGCCTGCTCTTTCACCACCTCCCCCTGAGGGGGAGCAACCTTACCAGGCCACAGATGAAGACAGTGCAGCTACTCTTGATGAGACCTGATAGACTAGGATTAGAAAAAAAGAGAGGAAGACCTCTCCTATCAGTGGACTTGGGAAGGGGCATGTGTGGAGAAGGGGAAGGGAAAGAGGGATTGGGAGGAAGGAGAGGGCCATGTGGGAGATACAAAGGGCCTATATGCACATTGCAATCTCTAATTTGGCCCAATCATATTTATGGCCCCTGGAACCATAGGACCTTAGTCTGGGTCCTGGGTCGCCTCCTGGACCATTCTCTAAACCAGTGACCTTACTCCTTACAATATGCACATTGGTTTTTACCCAATGGTGGTCTGCGTCGTCCTTTGGGCCTTGTGTCATTGGCTATGTGCTGGAGTTGGTGCTTTCTTTATCCAGGGTCCAGAATATTGTTGGCCAATAGGACCTTTGCCAGATCCTGGTTTAAGGCCCTTCCTGTCTTTAACTGCTTTTCCTCAGAACTGTCCCTGTTATTGTACAGTCTCTCAGCTACCTCAACTAAATCTTGCAGCATCATTTGTCCTAGTCTCTCCTTTCTCTGTAATTTCTTTTTTATGTCTGGAGCAGACTGATTTATTAAAGCTAAAGCAACCATACCTGTATGTTCAGGCTTCTCTGGATCTACATGAGTATACCTGCGGAAGACTTCTTTAATCCTTTCAAGAAAGGTGGCTGGACTTTCAACTGTTCACTGTCTGACATCATACACCTTAGCCAAATTAATGGGCCATCTTGCAACAGCCTTGAGCCCTGCCAACAGAGGCTGGCAGTAGACTAGGAGATGTTCCTTACCTGCAGCCATGTTGTAATCCCAATTGGGCCTCTTGTAGGGAAAGTAATCATCAATATGGACTTGATCTATGGTTGAGACTCCTGTAGTATTTGGGACATTTTTGCATGCTTCTGAAATAATATGTCTCTGCTCCTCTATGGCAGAAAAAAACTTTGAAAAGCTGCTGACAATCATCCCAAGATGGACTGGTGGGTAAAAAGAACAGTTTCAAAGATATCAATCAAATCCTAAGAATTGTCAGACAATTTAGCATTCTGAGTTCTCAAGTTATAAAGATCTGATGTGGCAAAAGGCCACTAATGATGAGATTGATTGCCATTAGAATCTGGCAGTCCTGTGGCCTGTAAGGGAAGGACTGTAGAATCTTCCTCTAGTTCCCCAGAGGGAGAGGCTAGCCAGTACCTCCAGGTCTTTGGTACTGGGACAAATGGTTGTACCAACCTGGAAAAAGGGGCCAGAGCCGACTGAGGAGTGGGAAGAGCTCTGTATGGAGGGGTAGAAAATTATTTCCTTGGAAGACCCATCCTATAAAATGGAGGACAGAGGAGGGAGGGATGAGGGTTTCAGAGAGCCTGTGGAAGGACTGTTAGTGGGGGTCAGAAAGAACTTGATCCATGGAGGTTGATGAATCACTAAATCCTTCCAAACTACAATATAGGGCACTTTGTCTGGGTGCCCCCAAGCTTTCTGAAAGACCCTGTTTTCTACCGCAAGTACAGTGAGAAGATGAAAAGTTCCTTCTGGCGGCCAGCCCACATTGAAGAAGGGCCATTCTGAGTTACAAAATGTCATCATTTTTCCTTTCCTGACATCAACTAAAGACTGTGAGCAAATCATCTTAACTTCCCTAAAATGAGCCAGAACAAAGTCAAGGGGTTTGGAAATAACCTGTCCCATATAGTCAGTCAGTCTATCTATCTGTCAGAAGAACTCAAAGAAGTAAAGAGGACAATCTCAGTAAACAGTAAATCACACAGAGATGAAGCCAGCCATTTCAGGCAAAAGTAAAACTAAAGACAATGAATCACAGCTTGTACCTGGGCTAATTTCCCAGGACCAAAACTGAAGTGAAAAGAGACAAATCAAAGAAGTGAAGAGACACAACTTCAAACAAAAATAGAACCAAGCACTTTTGGGCAAATGTGAAAACACAAACAATTAATCACAGAAATGAAGCAGTAGCTTCTGGCACAAAACCAAGCAATAGACAATTAATTACACAGAGAAACAAAGTGAAACCAAAAACCTGGCTTTTCCCGGGCTTCCCTGCCACGAAGTTCCAAAGAGGCAAAAACTTATCCCATGTCGAGCTTTCCAGTCACAGAAATTCTGGAGTGGAAAGTTGATTACTGGTGAGAAAGCGAGACATCTCTGATGCTAACTCCAGCAGACTGCTGTCTGGAGGCATCTTACCCAAGCCCTGACTCTGTGGACTGACTGAAAACCAAAATCAAACAACAAAAGCCTTAAGACAGACAGACAACACCAAACAGTTACCCACGGGAGTAAGCTCTCCTGGTAGGGAGTACTAGAGGGCCTGAGAGTTTCTGTTCAGGGAACCAAATGTTAGGCCAGGATCATGAGGCCCTCAGAGACCACCAGGAGATGACTGCATGTAAGAGCAAGAGAGCTATATTACAAGAGCAATCAAACTGGGGACCGAAGTCTCACTGATACAGCAGTAGAGAAGTGGGACCCAGAACCCTGGAAGAGCAGGGTTTTTAAAGGGGAAAACCACAGCAGGGGGTTTGCATGACAACATCGGGCAGGGAGGGGGTTCATGCTTTGACCTTACAGGATTGGGTAAAAACTATAGGGGTGAGGTGACCTTCTACATAATCACAATTGCCATTCTTCTAAACTACACCTGGAACATTGGGGAGAATTTTCCCAACTGATTCTCATTGTTTATTGCCAGGGAGATTATCTCTATCAAGTACTTATACTGTGATATTTCCTGGAGGCTGTTGCTAGGAGAGTTAACTTTGTTTTCTGCCAAGTGCACATGCTGTGATATTTCCTGGTACCTGAGTTCAGCTCCTGGTCAAGATGTCTCCCCATTTCAAAATGGCATCACCCAGGCTAACTTAAACTCTTCAAAGACATTACAGAAGGATCCCATGGAGGCATTTCCTCAAATGGAGCTCCTTCCTCTCTCAGGATTCTAGTTTCTGTCAACTTAACACATAAAACCAGCCAGTAGAGATAGTTAGTTAGATAGACAGACAGACAGATAGATGCATATATACATACATACATACATACATACAAAAATGATAGAAAGATAGATTGAATAGATAGGTAGATTAATCGATACATACATACATACATATATGATTCAAAGGTAGATAGGTACATGGATAGATACATAGACAGATAGATAGATGATAGATATAATAAATATGAGGAAAAAATAGTTCAGATCCAAATATTAGGCTGGGATTGTGCCTCTCTGGCTGCAAGATTTTTGTTCAGTCTTATTAAGTAAACTTTATCTTGGGAGACATGAATAAAATTCCTACTACCCCAGAGAGTGCCAACAAAACACTACAGCTATGATTCCAACCTTGAAATGACAATCAGACTTGCCAAATCCCTGGGTGTATTGGGCTTAAGCTTGCACATAGTCCAGTTGACAGAAAGCCTCAACTCAGCATAATAACTTCCTGTCACTCAAATTTCAACTGATGTGACAAAGGCCATGACCAAGAGTAACTAAAGAGGAGCCGGTTTTTTTTTTACCTCACAGCTTTTAAGTCCACTGAGGGAAGTCAAGGTAGGAACTATGGATAGGGACCTAGAGGCAGATACTAATAGAAAAGCCTTAAAGGAATGTTGATTGCTGGCTTGCTCCTCAAGACATTCTCAGCCTGCTTTCTGATAACAGCCAGGACCACCAGCTCATGGGTACCCCACCCACAATGGCCTGGGCCCTCCCATATCAACCACCAATTAAGAAAATGCACCACAGGCTTGCACACAGGATAGTGAGGTAGGGCAGATTCTTAATTGAGTCCCCCCCCCCCACAAATGATTCTAGGCTGTGTCAAATTGAAAAAAAAACTACCTAGAAAATTGACTCCTGTCAGGTCCACAAACACATTTACTGTTAAACCATAACTTTTCTGTCTTGTTTATCCCTTAGACCTAATATTAATATTTTTTTAAAAAAGAGCATCACAATATAAAGCATTGCAGCTTTTAAAACGTCCACAGTCTTTACAATTCTAAAAATGTAAATGTTCATTTTTTTTCAATTTTCATTCATTTATTTCTTGTTTTACAGCTTTTACTCCATCACTAAGCAGGAATAAGATGAAGTCAAGAAAGACCAGAATGAAAGTGTTGAGGGACTCTGGTTCCACATCAAGAGGAAGTTTCTTGAATTTTCAAAGTAGGTTTTCAGACTAAGTAGCTGGGATGAAAACTTAATTTCTGCTCTGTCATCTCTACCAGCAGACTAGGGGGGCATAACATCCATGCATTCTTATACCCTGCTTAATGGGGTTCACAGACTCAAGTAATAGATAGGTAAGCAATCTGTCAGGTGAAATAAATCCAGACCTGTTTGGGTGGGACTCAGGATATGATTATTACTTTGCCAAATCTATGCAGTGACTATCTGAAAGGAAAAAAAAAAAACAACAGAATGCATACAATACACTTGAAACCTAAAGCTTTAAAAATGATACCAAATGTGTAAGGTTTTATGTTAGGTAGACACCTAAGTACTTGTGATTCTCTATCCACATGTGATTTCTACATTGAGGATCTTGTGGCTGGAGAAATGACTCAGCCCTTAAGAGCAGTGGATATACTTCCAGAGCATCCTGGCTCAGAACCATCATAATGGGGTCTGATGCCCTCTTCTGTCAAGCAGGCATGCATGCAAATAGAGCACTCACATACATAAAATACATAAAAAATGAAATTGTCTACATTGACATGCCAGTGATATCCTTTCACTTCATCCATGGTGCAGGAGTCAGACCCTGGAGCCAAGGGCAAAGTAGGTTATTGCTCACCCCACACACCTGAAAAGTCCACATACTCTCTTCACTGCACGGGGCCAGAATTAATGTCAGGGAAGCATACGAATGAGGCAAGCAAGCTGCTCCTGAACAACATCTCTGCTTTTATTAATTAGTTCCTTTTTTATTTCCTTGTGAAACTGTTTTTTTTTCATTTTTTAAAATTCTTTATTAATTACACTTTATTCACTTTGTATCCCCCCTGTGGTTCCCTCCCTTCCTCCACCCTCTGCATGCATGCCCCTCCCCAAGTCCACTGATAGGGGAGGTCTTCTTTTTCTTCGTTCTGATCCTAGTCAATTAGGTCTCATAGGAGTGGCTACATTGTCTTCTTCTGTGGCCTGGTAATGCTGCTTCCCCCTCATGGGGAGGTAATTAAAGAGCAGGCCAATCAGTTCATGTCAGAGACAGTCCCTGTTTCTATTACATTGGAACCCATTTGGATACAGAACTGCGATGGGCTACATCTGTGCAGGGGTCTTAGGTTATCTCCATGCATGGTCCTTGGTTGGAGTATCAGTCTCAGAAAAGATTCTTGGGCCCATATTGTTTGGTTCTGTTGCTTTCTTTGTGGAGCTCCTATCCCTTCCAGGTCTTTCTATCTCTCCCTTCTTTCATAAGATTCCCTGCACTCGGCCCAAATTCTGGCTATGAATCTTAGCATCTGCTTTAATACCTTGCTGGGTAGAGCCTTTCAGAGGTCCTCTGAATCAAGCTCCTTACTTGTTCCCTCTTTTCTCCTTCTTCTGATGTCCATTCTCTTTGCCTTTCTCTTTGCCATTGAGCATTTTAGCAAGAGTCCTCCCTCATGATTACTTTCTTTAGGTGTACAGATTTTAGTAGGTTTATCCTATATTTATGTCAAATTCAGTGTCTATGTATGTGTGTTGTGTGGATTTGTGCATGTGAAGGGAGGGACACATACAGGCCAGGATAAGGGGGCCTATGACATGAAGCCTGAGTCCCAGTTGAGAACCACCTGATATAAGTACTGAAAGCAAAGTTTTGTCCTCTGAAAAATCAGCCTGAGCTCCTGAGCAGTGAACCATCGCTCTCACTCTATGGGTTGTGTTTGTTTGTTTGTTTGTTTGTTTGTTTGTTTTTGTTTCTTTTTTTAAGACAGTGAGTTTCTCTGTACTCTTGACTGGGATAGATGTCTCTATGTGGCCCACCTGGTTGGAGAAATTTATCCACTTACAGCACTGTTTGGAAAGTTGGCAATATTATCATCAATTTGTTCATTTTTATTTTTTCTAGAGAGCATCTGTGAGGAGTCCTCAAATTTACATACTTTATAGAATTTAGACAACAGCAATGACAGTTAAACAAACAAACAAAATGCCCATGTTCTATGTGTTCTATGAATATTCCAATAAAGAATGAAACAATAATACATCATTTTGCTATCTTACTATACAAAAAAGGTGGCATATAACTGCTAGGCAAAAGGGAATTTTTTTCTTAAATACATTAGTTCAGAAAACTGAAGATGTAAAATACAGTTATTTTGGAAAATAAATGTTTTCTGCAGCAGAGAGAATTACATATTATTGGAAAACTTTATATACTATGGCTATTTCAGTGAGTTTTTGACTCATAAGTAAAACGGCCCTAAAGACATGTGGCATGCTGGCTGGATAGATTTATGGTGGTAGTTTCACCCAGAAAAAAGATCAAGAGTTCAATGCGAGGCTACATATATTTGTATTTATTCTAGTAAATAAAAATAAAAGCATTTTTTTTCTGAGACAGAGTTTTTCTGAGTAGCCGTGACTGTCCTGGACTTACTTTATAGACAAGGTTGTCTTCAAACTCATATCTGCCTGTATCTGTCTCCCCAATTACTGGGATGGCAAGTGTGCACCACATTGCATGCCAGGAAACACAATTTTTAAAAGAAAAAAAATTGTTCACCCTGTTCAATTTCCCTTCTGTTGTCTTCTCCTTCCCTTCAGTCATCTCTCATAGGCCCATGGTGCCTAGTGACCTGAGTGTACTGGATGTTAATTGTCTGTGATTCATTAAAACTTTATTCATAAGATGTTTGCTATGTTGCTCACTTTACTTCAAAATTTATGTACACATAAATGAACAGCTACACAAGAAGGTTGTAACTAACACACAGGAAAAAGACAGGAATGAAAGAAGTTATCACCAAAACTTTAGTTTTATGGATGACCTGGGAGTTTGCCTCACTCATTAAATAGTGGTGTGTTTCCACTGTTTTTCCACTGGGGTTGTAGAGTCACTGACACCTCCTGACCCTGAACCTGGCAGTGAGGGTGATAACTGAAAAAGACCCCAGAGGGAGAGCATCCAAGTTTACAGCTGCAGGACAAAGCCACTGGTTATCCTGTCCTGACAGAAGCGACTTATAAATATAAAGTGGTCTTTCTCACTCCACAAGATCCTCTGCTCCCACAATTGCATTGTTCTCCATGTCAATTCAGCCTCCTATATCCAACTCACTAAACATCATTTTGTTTCCAAAAATATGAAGAGTGTCTGAAGTCCTGAGTGCCCAGCATGAGAGATGGGTCTGAAGCCTTTCATTTCTTCCAATCCAGAAATCCTGTTTACCTATTTACTGTCACCTCTGCTGGCAATGACAGAGTCTCAATTCCTGTCCATAGACACAACGCTCTTCACATCTAGGGCACATATTTGTAGCAAAGGAGATGCACTTGGGCTGTCTTATGGCCCTGAGTCTATCTACTTGCTCAGCACAGAGTTGGGTAAATCTCTCTGTGGAGATATAACCCAACTCATCATAGCACTCGAGAGGAGCAGGGTACTGTTCCACATTCATCTTGCTCAAGTTGGCTGTGTGCTGCAAAAGGTTCCTCAGGTTGTGCATGGAGAAGTCATTGTCATAGAAACTGACATTGGCCAGCTGGGAGCACTTGCTGAGGGCAGGTATGAGCACAGCGAGATGAGAGTCCTTCATTCTACAACCCTTTAAGTCCAGGGACTCCAAAGTGTCTGCGGAATTCTCTAGGAGGACTCGGAGAGGCATAAGATCCAAAGCCTTTAAGCCCACACCTTTCATGTCCAGATGTTTCAGCCGAAAAAGCTTTGGACACTCAGAGAAGTAATTCATGTCTGACTGTGAAATGCTGCAGTAGGTGATGGACAGGGTCTCCAATGGAGTCATAAGGCACCTAGGGATATAGACCAGGAGGTTAATTCTGGAAAATCGTGTTGTGGAGTATGGGGTAGCATTTACACATAGGTAGAAGGAACCCAGTGTCCCAAGGTCAGTTTGAAGAAATACCAAGGATATTCTCTACGATGCTTCCTGTTGGAATCTGCTCACCCAAGACAAACTGACACTTCATCTCCTGGCCTCTCTCTCAAGCAGAAAACCAGTTCAGCCCATAAGCCCAGAAAGCACTCAAAAGAAATTCCAAACCACAAGTATGAGAGATCTTTCCATTTTTTGATATCTTCTTCAATTTCTTTCTTCAGTGACTTAAAGTTTTTCATACAAGTCTTCAACTTGCTTGGTTAGAGTTACACCAAGACACTTTATATTCTTTTTTTGTGGTTATTGTGAAGGGTGTTGTTTCACTAATTTCTGTCTCATCCTGTTTGTGTTTTGTATATGGCAAGGCTACTGATTTTCTTTTTTAGTTAATTTTGTATCCAGCCACATTGCTTATGGTGATTTTCAGCTATACAATTTACTGGAAGATTTTTGGGGTCACTCATGTATACTATCATATCATCTGTGAGTAGATCCAATGCAATTCCTATCAAAATACCAACACAATTCTTCAGACCTTGAAAGAATAAGTCTCAACAAAACAAAAACCCAGAATAGCTAAAAAAAAATCCTGTACAATAAAAGATCATCTGGAGGTAATTCTATCCCTGATCTCAAGCTGTATTATAGAGCAACATTAATAAAACCTGCACGGGACAGGCATAGAAACAGACTCGTGGATCAACAGAATTGAATAGAAGACTCAGAAATAAACCCACACAGCAATAGATGATTGATTTTTGACAAAGAAAAAAAAACTACAATGGAAAAAAGACAGCATCTTCCACAGATGGTACTGGTCCAACTGGATGTCTACATGTAGAAAAATGCAAATAGATCCATAAAGTCCAAGTGGATCAAAGACCTCAACATAAAACCAGACACACTAAATCTACTAGAAGAAAAATTGGGGAAGAGCTTTGAACTAATTGACACAAAAGATAATTTCCTGAACAGAATACCAACAGCTCAGGCTATAAGATCAACAATCAATAAATAGGACCTCATGAAACTTAAAATTCTGTAAGGCAAAGGACACTGTCAACAGAACAAACAGCAGACAACAGACTGATAATAATCTTCACCAACCATACATCTGACAGAGGGCTAATATCTAGAATATACAAAGAACTTAAGAAGTTATGTACCAAGAAATCAAATAAGAATTTAAAATGGGGTACAGAGCTAAAAAGAGAATTCTCAACAGAAAAATACTGAATGGCGGAGAAGCACTTAAAGAAATGCTTCACATCTTTAGTAATCAGGAAAATGCAAATAAAAATGACTCTGAGATTCCATCTCACACTTGTCAGATATGGCTAAGATCAAAAACTCAAGTAACAGTACATGCTGGGGAGGATGTGGAGAATGGAGAACTCCCCTCCCCTCGATTGATCCTTGGAGCACAAACGTGTACAACCACTTTGGAAATCAATCTGGCACTTTCTTAGAAAAGTGAAAGTAGCCCTTCCTCAAGAACCAGTTATACCACTCCTGGGCATATACTTGAAAGATGCTCCACCACACAAAGGCCTTTGATCAACTATGTTTACGTTTATAGCAGCTTTATTTGTAATAAACAGAATCTGCAAACAACCTAGATGTCCCCCAACCAAAGAATGGATAGAGAAATTATAAACTTTGCTAGCAAGTGGATGGAACTGGAAAAGGTCATCCTGACTGGGGTAACCCAGAAGAAGAAAGACACTCATGGTATATACTCACTTATAAGCAGATATTAGCTATGTAATACAAATAAACATACTAAAATCTACAGACCTGAAGAAGCTAAACAAGGAGGAACCTAGTGAGGATGATTAAATCTCACCCAGAAGGGCAAAAAGATAGAGACTGAAAGCAGTTGAAGAAAGGAAAGAGGAAGGGAGGCTACCATAGTCTTCCTCTGAAAGACTCCACTCACCATGGGATCAAAGCAGATGTAGAAACACAAAGCCACTCTTTGGTCAGACAGCAGGGAGTCTTGTGCAAGAGGGTGGGATAGACTCAGATGGGACAGGAGCCCCGGGAGGAAAACAACAAAGACCAAAACTCTTGGCCCAGGGGAGCCTAGAGAGATTGATGCACTAGCCAAGGACCATTCATGGAGAAGACCTAGACCCCCTGCTCAGATGTAGCCCACAGACAGATCAGTCTCCAAGTGAGTC
>REGO01000177.1:0-26084 GCA_010120015.1 Rhombomys opimus
GAGCAAGGCAAACATTTAAGAAAGCATTTCCTTGCTGCTGCCTTACACACTCAAAAGGTTAGTGTATTGTCATCACCGCAGGAAGCAGTGCAGTCCTGGTGCTGGAGCAGTAGCTGAAGATGTCTTGATCCACAGGCAGAAGATAGAGAAAGAGAGACAGTGGGTCTGGCTTGGGCTTTTGAAACCCCAAAGCCCACCCCCAGTGACATAACTCCTCCAACAAGGACATGCCTCCTCCAGCAAGGACACACCTACTCCAGCAAGGACACACATCCAACAAGGACACACCTCCTCCAGCAAGGACACACCTCCAACAAGGACACACCTCCTCCAGCAAGGACACACCTACTCCAGCAAGGACACACATCCAACAAGGACACACCTCCTCCAGCAAGGAAACACCTCCTCCAGCAAGGACACACCTCCTCCAACAAGGACACACCTCCTCCAGCAAGGACACACCTCCAACAAGGACACACCTCCTCCTCCTTGGGCACACCTCCTCCAGCAAGGCACACCTCCTAATCCTTCCAGATGGTTCCTAGACTGGGCATGCACAGATATGAGCCTATGGAGAGCCACAGGGTGACTGCAGGAAGGAGAGCTGTTCCCAGGACACTGTCCACTTCTTCCAGACAGCCACCAGGAGAAGTCCACCTCTTGGTGAGTCACCTGGTGAGCAGTCACCTGGTGAGTAGGAGAGGGCTGGGTTGTTTCTTTGTGTCTGGAAGAACCAAGACTTGGAGAAGAATTACCCTACCAACGAATCCAGCAAATGTTGCAAGAGAGAACTAGCCAAGCTCACAGTTCGGCAGAAGGCATGTTTACAATAAGCAGGGACACTGATCAAAAGCGCCAATTTTAAAAATGGTTTAGCTTTCCCAAATTATACAACCTCTTATTGCGCTGTTCACTCTGGTTTCATCTCTCAGTCTTCAAAGAAATGTCAGGACACTGGACAGGATGAAAGGAGCAGTGATTAAAGAGAAGAAAATGGCACCACAGGAAGGCTCAGAATGTTGGAAGGGCCTGAAGGAAACCTGTATTCCTGTATGTTCTCTCAAAGCTGATCTCAACAAAGGCAAACGTGCTTTCAAAAGGGGGAGCTGTGCCTAGCTGTGCCTATTCAGGTCTTCTCTGATGACCTGGACTGAGTCCCCACAGACGGCCGCTCAGGGTCAAACAGGAGAAAACAGGGGACTCTGAGATCCTGCCAGCACAGCCTAAGGGTCAGATGGAAACACCGGGTCCTCAGCAATGCAAGCAGAGACATGCAGCAAGAGGAAGGGCCAAGGTGCCTGAAGGAGCCCTGCGCTGTTTAGGAGCTGTGATGTTAAGTGTGATGACCTGGATGTTCTAGAATTCTGCATGAGCTAGAACCTTATGACAGTGCCCAACATTTTGATGCAACATTGTCATGTAAACATTTACATTCAAGAACCAAGCAATACTGTTACAAAAACAAAACACTTATTATTTACATTGACACTGGTCCTGCTCCCTGTGCTTTTCAAAAGGGTGTGTCTTCTACTCTCTAACAGATTTCTGAGGCTGAGCTTCCTTAGAAATGCTACAGAAGAGCTGGCAAGATGGCTCAGCTGGTGACGTCACTTGCTAACATGACGGTCCTAGGGAGTAGTTGAAGGAAAAAAAAATTTTTTTTCCTTCTTTGTAGTCCTGTCTGTCCTGAAACTAGCTCTGTAGACCAGGCTGGCCTGAGATTCAGAGTTCTGCCTTCCTCTGCCTCCTGAGTGCTGGGATAAGGTGTGCACCGTCACCACCTGGCCAAATGTGAAGGGTTTTATTATAGATCTGTTGTAGAAGAAGAGAACAGCCAGAGACATATGGAGTAGTACAGAGCAGAACGTCAGAGACTGAATACAGCAGCACAGCAGGCCTAGCCAGGAGAGAAGCAGCTGCAGGCAGAGGCAGCCAGGGGCAGTGGGTAGAGAGAGCTGAAGACAGAGAGGGCAAGAGAAGACAAAGGCCTGTGCATGGTGGAGGCAGCAGGGTTGAAAGGAGAATGGAAGCCCTGGGGAGGGATGCTTCTGAGCTAGAGGAAGTTTAGTCTTGGGAGCCACTGGTCTGCCAGCTTGCTTTGATATTTCGATCTCAGCATCTCAGTGGAAAGACTGCTTTCACCTTGGCCTTCACCTTGACAGAGAGGGAAGGAGGTATTGCCAAATTCCTTAAGAGCTTGTTCCAAATTCCTTAAAAGCTTGTCTGTGTGACCTTGGACCATAATTGCTTTATCTAATTAGTTTTAGAAAAGGACTATATCCTAAATAGGGAGGTAGTTTTTGAAAAGAAGTTGGGGTTTCCATGAACCTTTTCTTTTTGTATTGATGTGACTTGTTTTTGCCTTACCAATAAAAAATGAACCCTGGAATAAACCCATGCTGCTTCAGTCATATTGACAGACCTCTCAAGCCACCCCATGTGTAGTGTGATTTGTTTTAATTCTTTTAAATCCTCACTCCCCACTCAGATACTGTTCTTCTCTGCCGGCAGGCTCCAGCAGTTTAGCAAGAAGAGCTGAGAGGAGTCAGGATGCCAGCATGGACTCAGAAACATGGAGTGGGTACTTGTGAGACTGAGGGAGCCTGGAGGCCAGCATGCACTTTGATATTCTAGTAGAAGCCACAGATTTCTATTGTACCCTCTGCCAGAGATAAGGGAAATGGCTCCTTTGGTAGAAGGGAACCCGCTTCACAAGTTCCTGAGGATGCTGCCTTTGTTTCACTGCCAGAATCTATGGAAATGTAATTTCCTTTGGACCTAACACTACCAAGCCTGCCCTCCTGCCTGTAATCCCTGGAACCATGGTAGGAGGACAGAACTGACAAGTTCTCTTCTGATATGGCAAGTGACCACCACATGTGGGCTATCACACACACACACACACTCACACATGTGCACATGCATATACATGTAAAATAAAATTTAAAGTGCATGTACATGATCCTTTAAAAATATTTTTTTTCTTTTTGTTTTATGTGTGGTGTGTGCCTGCATGTATGTTGTTACACCCAGTTCACAAGCCCCCAAAAGATCTACAGGAATTGACTCCGTTGCAAAACACATGAGGGTCTTTTTATTGTAAATTACAAGCTGCAGCTTGGGCCCACAACACCCACCACCAAAGCAGTGGGAGCTGAGCATGCTGCGCCCAGGTTAGTTGCATGATATAAAGATTCTGGTCCCTCCCAGCATGCCCAATTCCTGCCTGGCAAGCATCTATTGGTCAAAATGCTACATTTTGAATTGATTGGCTATAGGAAGGTCCCCAGACCATAATGACCTGGTGTCCCTCCCTAGGGGGAATGGGCCAGTTTCCTAGCAACTGTTATCTCCAGTGGGTGGGGAAAGAATGCAGTAAGGCGGTCCTTCCCCTCAGGGCATTACTAGACATCTCCACCCACATAGTTCAGGCCTTAATTAATAATAGCTGCTAATTTTTAATCTTTTTGGTCTCTCAATGTGTTGCCCCATGTAGTTTCCAATGAACTAGAATAGAGCATCACGTTAAAAAAACAAGTTAAATTTATAGGTTTCTTTATGAATTCTATACCCCATATTAAACTAAGTTCTCCCAGTACTTTTCCAGAAAGCAGAAGGACGAAAGGAGAAAAGCGAAAGGCGAATTGATACAAGGCCCACCCTGTTGCAAAGGAATGCCAAAGGTCTCCACCCCAATGCGAAAGAAGTCCAGAAATGCAGTATGAGATAGAGTTGCTTGGCAACCGGTCCAGATGTCCTGGGCAGGACTGACTGGACTTGGGCACCTAAAATGAAGCAATCATTTTAAATGTCAACCACCCCATAGCTCTTTCACCCAATCCTAAGCTGCCAAGCTTGCACACACACACACACACACACACACACACACACACACACACACCCGCTTCCTG
The DNA here is from genome assembly GCA_010120015.1 of Rhombomys opimus. Classification (NCBI taxonomy): domain Eukaryota; kingdom Metazoa; phylum Chordata; class Mammalia; order Rodentia; family Muridae; genus Rhombomys; species Rhombomys opimus. The sequence continues at coordinate 3,912 of REGO01000177.1, forward strand.
CGCTTTTTCCTTTAAAAACCCCAGGCTTTTGTCTCTTGGTGCTGTTCCTCCATGGTTTGGAGGGCAGCCCCATCATGAGATGGCTTGAATAAACCTCTTTCGTTTGCATCAATTCAGTCTCCGAGTTCCCTTAATCTGTCTCACCAGAAGTTAGGCTCTTGCTGGGCCTAACAGCGTCCCTCGGAACTGGAGTTACAGGTGGTTGTGAGCTGCCATGTGGGTGGACTTAACCCAGGTCCTCCTCTGCAGGAGCAACCGGTGCCCTTAACTACTGAGCCGTCTCTCCAGACCCTATAAGATGCAAGTTGTCTTATTTCTGGGTGTGAAATCAACCAAGCAAATAAACAACAAACTCATAGTGAGAGAGCTTTCAGGAGAAATACCTCAATCCCACTTTCACACTGTTGCAGAGTAGTTTGTGGTCTGGATGAGTTTCTGCCTCAGGAGTGAGTTCTCATGGGTTCCTGGGATCAAAACCTGTGGGCAGGTTTGGCAACATGTAACTTCACCAGCTGAGCCATCCTGCCAGCTCTTCTGTTCTAATGACGCTAAGCCTCAGCACTTGTTAGAGTAAAAGACACACCCCTGAGCAGGTCAGGGAGCAGGACCAAGGTGACTGTCAGCTGTTAAGTGTCTTCCAGGTGGACCTCAGATCCGAAGGGTGGGACAATTATTTGGAAGCATGTTCACTTACCTAAAACTGCAGATCAGACAAGCAAGGCAAGGATGCAGACAGCCCTCTATTACACCTTTTCAAAACTGAGCCATCAAAGCTACCTTTGATGCTCAGATCTGGAATGTCCCCCAACGCTCACATGCTAAAGGCTTGATTCTCAGTTAGGAAGAGCAGACACTGCCTGCAGCAGGTGGGAACCATCAGGGAGAAACCTCTGAGTGCTTGCCCTTGACAGACATGGGATCCTTTCTCCTCTCCTTCTCCCTGTCTATGCATCCCTCCCTCTCGATCCCCAGGCCTCCTGTAGCTTTCCTGTAAGACAGCCAGCTTGGAGGAGGAGGACAGCTAGGAGGAGGACAGCTAAGAGGAGGACAGCTAGGAGGAGGACAGCTAGGAAGAGGAGGACAGTTCAGAGGAGGAGGATACCTAGGAGGAGGAGGAGGACAGCTAGGAGGAGGAGGACAGCTAAGAGGAGGAGGACAGCTAGGAGGAAGAGGACAGCTATGAGGAGGAGGACAGTTCAGAGGAGGACACCTTGGAGGAGGACAGCTAGGAGGAGGAGGAGCACAGCTAGGAGGCCAGCCTGCACACTGTTGGCGTCTCCGTTTATGTGAGGAGTTGAGAGCTCAGCAATGTCAGCAGTGTTTGTGCTTTCATGATCATGTGACCCCACTCAATGACCAGCTCAGGGATCCAGGAATCACTGAGACGCTCGTGCAAGAGAACCGGAAACCTGTGGGTAGGTGTCAGCCATCGTCAACAGGCTGCACATCCTTTCATCAAAAGGTCATGATAGCGCTAACCAGGATAATCTCTGAAAACTGATCTGTGACCGGAAGGCTCAGAGCAAGACAAGCCAATTCTGGCAGGGGAGACACATGGTCACGAAAGCAGTTTCTCCAGGGCGAGGCTTATCCATTGCACTCTGCATGTGTGTTTCCTGAGATTTCCCCAGATACAGAAAACTCCATAATCTGTGGTAGAGAGGACTGTGCTCACGCTCACCCCTGGTTAAAAAGAAAAACCACAAACCCAGTGTTAATGAGGTTTTTGGGTGGGTTGTTTTTGGGTTTGTTTGTTTTGGGTTTTGGGGTTTTTTTGTTTGTTTGTTTTCTTTTTAGGGTCTTTTTGCTTGTTTGTTTGTTCGTTTGATTGGTTAAGTTTTTTGTTATTTTTGTTTGTTTGGGGTTTGTGGTTATTGTTGTTGGTGGTGGTTGGTTTATAGCAACAGGATTTCTCTGTGTAGCCTTGGCTGTACTGGAATTGCTTTGTAGCTTTGTAGACTAGACCAGACTGGTCTCGAACTCACAGAGATCCGCCTGCCTCTGCCCCCCTGAGTGGGATTACAGGCACACACTACTGTGCCCGAGTAAGGTAAAGACAGTGTTTTGTGTGTTGTGAGTGTAACTGAGACAGCGTTTCTCCTCATGAGTACAGTTGTTGCTCAGCTGTGTTAGCACAACCACTCTCGCTTGTCCCGTTAGAAGTGTTAAGTATGAGCCAGGTGTGGCGGCACACACCTTTAGTCCCAGCACTCGGGAGGAGACAGAGAGTTCCAGGACTGCCGGGGCCACAGAGAAACCCTGAAAAATCAAATTTAAATGTGGCCCTGGGTTCGTAGCTCAGTGATATGGTGCTGGCCTAGCTTGCCCAAGGCGGTTTACCCAACCCCAAGCCTCCCAAAACAAAACAAACAAAAGCAGAAACATTGATAATGCCATATTTGTTTATTATATAAAAGGCAGTGTTCTGAAAAGTTTAAACAAATAAACAAACAAAAGAATTTCACCACACTTTAAGAACCACTGCCTTAAAAGGAGTCTTCAGTCAGGGAGCGTGTGGTGTGTGAATGGTAGCTGAAAACCAGCAGAAAGGATGCTACCGCGTCGGTGATTACACATTGCACATGTATTTCCGTTTGGAGTTAAATGAGAACTACTAGCGGCTGCAGCGGTCTGGGGCCACTACAAAGGCCTGCCACCAGGGCAGAGGCAGAGCAGTGGTCACAAGCATCGAGGCCCTCAGGGGAAGCCCAGAGCGCCTCTCTGTCGTCCAGGCTCTCTCACACCATCTTCCTCCTGTGACTCTTCCACTGCTGTGGAGCAGGCCCAGGAGGGGCAGCTGCCTCAGCCTGGAAAGCGGGAGCCCCGCTCTGCAGGCCAAGGGGCATTACCAGCTGTGACGCCCTGCCAGCCCAGACCTGGGCACCTGCTTGGCGATTGGCTGACTTCTGCCGAGTGACCCACACAGGCTCCCGTCGAGGAGCAGACCGAAAAGCAGGCCTTCGGGAGCAGCACAGAGGGCACCCTTTAAGAAAGCCCGCTTTGCCTGGCAAACTGCTGGCGGCTGGGATGACGGGGTGGGAAAGGCAGGAGACCTGCACCTCCAAAAAGCCTTGAGGTCTGAGTGTCAGGGCTGGTGTGCCCTCTGACTGTCCTCTGTCTGTCTGTCCTCTCGAGCCACTGCCCGAAGCTCCCAGGAGCACACCCGGGGGTCAGAGGGTGGGTGCTGTGGGCAGGGAACGTGGCACGTGAAGAGAAAGGTGAGGCGTCCGTCGTTCCGCACACTCCTCAGACCTCAACCGTTGTCTTTCCCTCCCTGTAAGCCGCTGGCACACCTCCCACACCCTCAAGGCATCACATCGTTCTCCAGTGCCCTGACTGGCGCAGTGTGGGCACACTGAGCTCTGGCGGAAGGAAGGTGGCCGAGTGTCTGGCCTGCTGGTCCCAGCCTCCTCCGCCGGAGCCGTGCAGAGCCTGCCTAGCCCTGTGCAAGCCTGCCCCTCGGGCCACCTTCGCCAGGAGACCACAGGGAGCCACAGTGCAGCACACTCGAGCTGCTCCCCCGTAGCGAGCTGCTCCCCGTAGGTCCGAAGTCAGAGCCCACCAGCTCTCCGCTTGCACCGTCCCTGTGGCTGACACGCTGCAGCCTGCAGACACGCGGTGCCACGCAGAAGGAACTGCGTGCTCGGGAAGGCGTCCATGAAATCCCACACCATGCAAAGCACTAAAGGCTGCTGCTCCACACTCCCGGAGGAAAGCCACACTTCCGCCGGCCACGCAAGGTTCCAGGGGCGCACCGGACAGCCACCGTGCCACACAGCCTCCACCTGGACAGGCACACACAACCTCGGCATTCACGCGTGAGTGCACCCTGGGTATGCTCACAGACTCACAGGCGCGATGACGGGTTCATGACGCACGCACGCGTGCATTCAGGAACACCCTAATTCCGAGAATCTGTGCAATCCCACATGTACACACACAAGCCCACGCGCATTTACAAACACACCATACTCAAGTATATACAATACACATCTGTATACAGAAATGCGCTCACACACCTGCGGGCATTCACCCGTGCACACACTGATCTGGGAGCATTCTCCTCAGTGCTCGCTAACGGCTCTCGGGAAGCGAAGTGGCCCTCGTCTCTGCTGACAAGGTGTGTGTGTGCTCCTCAGGGGACTCCATCCTGGCACGTCCACAAGTCAAGTGAAGAGCAACAGGACAGCAGAGAGCACAAACACGGCGGGAGGGGAGCAGGGCAGGCCCCGTCACAGCCACAGGGGGGAGGCCAAGTGCACGCTGCTCTGCACGCCAGAAGCGGACGCTCCTCCTCGGGCAGAAGAACTGGCCTGAAGGTCGCTGTGTCCCCTGGAGGACCACGACTACTCGGCCGCCTCCTGCAGCTCCCTGAGGGCAGCCTGCAGCAGCCACCGCAGCCTGGGGAGCACTCGGGGCGACGGCCGGGACCCCCCGGAGCTGCCCCCGGGGCGCGCACACTCCTCGGTGGCCTGCTGCAGCTGCAGCCGGAGCTGGGGGGACACTTCGGGGCTCCCAGGGGAGAACCAGTGTCGGAATATCTTCTCACAGATGACCTGAGGGGAAGGTGACAGGTCAGGGCAGTGAAGCAGGTCGCCCTCGGCCGCACCAGCACCCGGAGCAGCACATGCCCGAGGAGCTGTTCACAGGCACTCGCACAGCGTTTGCTCCCCGGCTTCAGGGTCCCCAGGCTCATGAGGAGCACTGCCCAGGAGTGCCCAGACAACAGTGCCCAGCTTTCCTCAGGCCTTCTGTCAGCCTCACTCACCAACTCCCTCAGCGGCAAGGAGCACCTGTCACCTCCATCTCCGCTACTTGCAAAGATATTACTTTAAAAAGAATACTTCTTTTGACTAAAGATTACCAGTTTCCTATGCAAAAATGTAAATGTCTAGGAGGATGTACCCTGGCTTGTTCCTCTCCAGCAGAGGCACAGGCAGGAGCTGCTGAGGAACAAGCCCAGGGCCGGCTCTGCTCGAGGCCACGGCGCTGCCAAATGCTCTTGGAGACAGCAGTGGACTTCATCAGGTAATGATTCCACCTTAACATTGCCTCAAAGGCCTGTATGCCGAAGGCCTAGCAAGCCGCCTAACGGTGCTGTGAGAACACAGTGGGGGCGTTAAGACCTGGGAGTGAGTCAGGGCTTTGGCGTGTGCCTTGCAAGGGAGGCCGGGATGGAGTCTTTTCCTCCCTGGCCTTGCTTCCCTGCCACCATGCAGTAAACAGCTCTTCTTCGCCACGTGCCCCAGCCAGGAAGCTATGCCCCATCTCTCCCCAAAAGGAGCCAGCTGACCACAGACCGAACCATCTGCAATCATGACCCAAGGGAAATTTTCTTCACTTAAGCTGTTTGTATCAGGCGTCTTGTCACAGCGAACTACTATGAGTGCATCTGTCTTTATCTAGTAAACGTGAGCACATACTACAAAGCTGGCTTACAGCCTGACCTTTTTCATTTAGTGCATTATACTACATCACAAAGAAAGCTCAGGTTCACTTCTGGAGCTGTATTCAAGGTCAGTAAGGAGTCAGGCACAGGGATGAGTGTGTCCACATCCGCTGCAAAGCCAGAACGTCACATCACTCTAAGGAAACATCCACCTAACTCCCTAGAGCGTCACCTGTTAATTAATAGCATTTTAAGGACTAGTCCCAACTGGCAAAAGCATATCATTGTTGAGTGTTAGTTAGCATAATTTAATTATGTCTTGAAGTGATGAGATGAGATAATTTCCTAAATTCTTCAGCCTTTTGGATTTGCCATCTGGGTCTCACTACACCTGTTGTACCAGTTTTCTTTGTTCAAGGTTCCACTGGCTTTTCAGTGAATCTGTAAGAGCCGTGTGTGTGTGTGTGTGTGTGTGTGTGTGTGTGTGTGTGTGTGTGTGTGCGGTCAGAGGACAGCTTGCAGGAGTCAGTTCTCTCTGCCATGGGAATTCCAGGGATCAGAACCAAGACTTTGGACCTGGCAAGTGACTTTACCCACAGAGCCATTTTTGCCAGTTCTTGGTTTCTCTTAAAGCAGAGATGTCATCAGAGATGGAAGGGTCTGGGTGACAACCATCTTGTCTGCATGGCTCAAGGGCCGGGGAACCACAGATCCATCCAGGGGTAGCTCCACATGGAAGGGGCTGAGACGGTGCCCCGAAAGCCCATGTCACGGATGGGCCTTCTTGAAGTGGAGATACCTGACAATCCTGGCACTCGACCCGCAGTCTGTGTAGATGCTGTGCTGACAGCCTGGCTTTTGCCTTGCTGGGTGAGCTCCACCAGCTTGACAGCTCTGTTGCCGGGTCTCTCCTTCAGGGTAGGAAAGCCCCAGGTGTGCCTTCCTGCGCACCTGCTCAATCTGCTGTGCTTCAGCTCAGGACTCCCATCAGCCCCGAGGTGTAAAGCTCCTTGGGAGGATGGACTAGGGGCAGTTGTGGGTGGGGAAGGCTGGATGACAGAATTAGAGTCTCTAGGGCACGGGGACAGGAGAGAGAGTGACCGTGGAAGGCGGCAGTGAACTAAGAAGCGTGGGCATCCGCCAGGCTGCCCTCAGTGGCTGGGCACCCGGAGGCCCATGGTCACACCCATCAGCCTGGAAGGATCAGGTGAGGTTGGTGGGGACGATGATGTGGAAGAAAAGGAATGAGAGAGAAACTCAGCCTGGGATTGGAGTCTCCCTACCTGCCAATGCACTGGGGCTGATGAGCCAGAAGCAAGTCCTGCTCATCTCCTCAGGCCTGACCTCCAGGACCCACACCTCCATCCTCCCGGTGAGCCCCTGCCGCCGGCCCTGCCGACGGTGGCCAGCCTCCCCTGCTGGCCCCTCTCTCAGGACTGCCTTGCTCTCTCGGGTGGGCTCCTGTATACTCAGCCTCAGTGGACCCAACTCTGGCTTGCATCCTTTCTCCCTGTGTGAGAACAGACAGGGAGGCCAACACTGGCCAGAAGAATGGCTCTGCTTAGGTGTGAGGCAGTTTGGCTGAGAACAAGCCTCTCCACGGATCACCAGGGCTGAGCACCCTGAGTGCCTCCTGCTCAACTTCCTTGGGGAGAAGGAAGTGCATTCTGCAGCCACGGGCATGCAGTAGCTGCAGTCCCCTGCTCGGCCCCCCAAACAAGCTCTCCAGCAGCCTCAAGAGGAGCTGCAGGGGAGAGAGCAGCCTCTCGGGCCGGGCTGCCACCTGCAACCGCCAGCCCGTCACGCTGCTCACCTGCAGGTTGCTGTTGACACGCTGGGCTCCACACTTGTTCACTCGCAAGTCACACTTGGAGAAACAGTCAAAGAAATTGCAGTCTTCGTCACCTGTGCAGTTTTGCTCAAGGATTTCCCGCATTTTAGGCTCAAAAAAGGCCATGTCTACGTCGATGGCTACCACCTGAAATCAAAAAAGCACACGGCAATATGGCAGCCCGGGCAGCGATGGAGTCACGGCGTGGCCCCTGCAGGGGGCCTGTGGTTCCTTCCGTCCTGGTGTCCATGTGTCACAGTGACTGCGGAGGTGCTGACCACAGGACTGTGATCACAGAGTCCACCTGTCAGGAGGAAATGCCCAGGCCATGACCTTGTTTCCCCAGAGCGTGTACGAGTGCTTCCTTTACACAAGCTGCTACCGTAGATCACCAACTAAAGTCTTACTGTAAAAAAAAAAAAAAAAAATCCTTTGATGTCACTAAGTCTAGCCAAAGCTCTGGGACTGTGGCCAACCATATCACTTTCATCTTGGACTTCAAGAGTATATTATGTACAACAACTTAGAATGAATTTTCTTTCTGTTGTTTTCGTAACCTTTGTTTTTATTTGTGCTTATGTGCATGTGTGCGCATGTGTGCCACAAGTGTGCAAGTGCCTGTGAGGCTGGAAGAGGAGGCTGGCTCGCCTGCTGCTGGTTACAGGTGGTTGTGAGCCACTGACCTCAGTTCTGGGAACCAACTTCAGGTCCCCCCAGAAGGGCAGCTGGCACCCCTAAACACTGAGCCGTCCCTCCAGCCCCTCCTCCTGTTTCTTCTTTGACCATCTATGATGTTTGTCCACATAAATAAGCAGCGAAGCTTCTCCAGAGGACACTGATACTTGAGAATGGAATACTGAAGTGTCGTCATGGTAAGACACAGGTGCTGGTGAAATGGACATCCATATGAAGAGGCCTGGGGAAGGGAAGCTTTTAAAGTCAAAAAGCCGTGGAGAGTGCTTAGTCAGTAAAGTGGGTGTGAGGACCCGAGTTCCATCCCCAGGGGTCATGTTATAAAAAAGAGAAAGAAAGAAAGTGGTATAAGTCCAGAGCTGAGGGAGCAAGACCAATTGATCCCTTGGGCTTGGTGGCCAACTACCCCAAGCTACTTGATGAGGGTCAGGCTAGCAGGAAATCCTGCCTACACTGATGATGATGATGATGGCGGCGGTGGTGGTGACGATGGTGATAGATAACACTGCCTTACACACATGAACGCACACACATACATACAAGAGTAAAGAGAGCTGCATCAGAGCTTTTGAAACAGTAGTCCTTGGTCGCGATGATTAACCACAAGCATGGCTTCTAGCCAAGGATAGATGAACAGAAGTGGGACAGACATCCTGTGTCCCTGCAGAAGTGTTCTGTCTGAGACAGTAATGGCTTCTGTGAGAGCTGTAGATGTGACAGGTCCACGTGACACTCACTATCAGGCGCAGCTCCATCCTCCACCTCCCACTAGTCCATGCCTGTTATAAGAATTCCGTTTGACTCTGCTAAGTTCCACACTTCTGCACAGCTCTGAGGGTGAGGATTACAAATGCTGTGAGAGACAGATGATTGAGCCACAAGACTATGGGCAGTCACAGGCTGCTCTGTTTATGACCCATCTGGAATCCATGTCAACTACCCAACCAGATGGGCCACAGGCAAATGGCACTGACATTAGGATCAGCATGTATGAGCCCTGACCCAAGAGCATCAGCCGCTAATTCCATCATCACACTAAGAACTTGGGGACTGCTGAAATTTCAGATTTATCTTTCTGGCTTCCAACCAAACAGGCTTCAAAACCAGAAGAATAACTTATAAATTATGCAGGTTTTCCTTCACCACCTGGATCCAAAAAAAAAAAAAAAGAGCTCAAATCTGCAAGAATCTGGAGTCTGCCCAAGTCCAACAGCTGATAGCTTGGAGATAAGAAGTCATTTCAAAATGTGACATCTTTGATGGAGCTGGCATCCCACAAGCCCTCCAGGCCGTTGTGAAATGTCAGCACCGCCCCCAGCCCCAAACAAACCCTGTAGCATCTCAGAGAGGGCTCATTGGTGGTGTCATCCGGCTTTGGAAGGCGTGTTTGCTGACTTCTTTTGTTTTCTCCTCTTCACGCAGGGGTGATGCGGAGAGGCACTGGCTCTCGGGGATTATCAGTAAAACAGCAGCAGAGACATAAATTATCTTCAGACTTGCAGAACAATGAAAATAAAGTACGGAGAGCCTTTCCCTCTTTCATGATCTTTGCCTAATAATGAACTCGGGCAAGGCAAACTGTTCGTTGTTGTCTACTTGTTTCAGGAAGTTAAGTTTTTTATTTTTTATAATATCTTTATTTAGTCTCTGACAATTTCATACAGATGCACTATGTCTCTTGATCATATCTACCCCAATTTCTCCCTTTCTACATTCCAACACGCAGCCTCTCAAATGTCCTCTTCCCACTTTGTGCCCCTCCTTTTGTTGCTATTTTGGGGGGAAGTAGCGGGGACCAGGAGGGGGCATCACAAATGCCCAGTAAGCGTAAGCGGTCTACAGTGAGCCACCCCCGTCCTCATTAAAGTGGGTGGACGGGCTTTTCTTGTTTTGTGTTGTTTCATTTTGTTGTTGTTGTTTGTTTTTGGAGACAGGGTTTCTCTGTTTTAGCCCTTGCTGTCCTGGAACTTATTTGGTAGTCCAGGCAGGCCTCGAACTCACAGACATCCCTCTGCCTCTGCCTCCCAAGTGCTAGGAGTAAAGGTGTTAGCCACTATTGCACAGCAAAAGTGAGTGTTTTGATGTCTTTTTTCTCTCTCTCTTTTGAAATGCTGAGGATAGAGCCGGGCTGAGTGCATGTCAGGTAGGACTCTACCACTGAGCTATATCCCAAGCCTACACATTCTCCCCATCTTTGCTGTCTCGTTATTTGGTCAAAACTAATTAGTGACAAGAAGTAATCTTGTCACTTGTCTTGGTTAAAACACTAAAAGTTAATGAGAACTGGAGCTGGAGAGGTGGCAGTTAATCATTGTTTCTCTCTCAGAGCACCCAGGTTTGGTTCTTAGCACCCACATAGTGGCTCACAACCAACCATAACTCCATCTCCAGGGGACCTGATGCTCCTCCCTCTGGCCTTTGTGAACACCAGGCACACTCATGGCTCACAGACATACATGCAGACAAAACACTCATATACATAAAAAATAAAATATCTTAAGCCCAGTGCTTGTGGGCTTTAATCCCAGCCTTCAGGAGGCAGAAGCAGGCGGATTTCTGAGTTCAAAGCCAACCTGGTCTACAGAGTGAGTTCCAGGACAGCCAGAGCTACACATAAAAATCCTGTCTTAAACTTCCAAAATAGATTTTAAGTGACACATAGACAAACATCAGGCAAAACAACCATACACATAAAATATTGAAATCATTTTTAATTTTTTAAGTTAATGAGAGCTATGCTAACAAACCTTTACTGTCTTCATGGTTTATCTTTAGGGTGAGGACCATTTTCTCGCTAATTCCCAGCACTCTCACCAGCCTCTGTGCCCCTCCTCAGCCCCTTCTGTGACACTGTTCTGCTCATCTCCCTGTGAGAGATTTATTTTTTAATTTATGCTGTGTAGCCTAGAATGAATTGCTGCTCCTATATGCCTAACATAAGAACAGCAACAAAGCAAACAGGAAAACCTTCCTGATATTTCTTAGCATTGGGAGAATCACAGAATTTATTCTACACAAAATGAGGTAAGCAGCGGCCTCCACTTCAACCTCATCTGGCACCAGAGGGTCGTCATTGCTTTTGACCCTCTCCTCTCCATTGACTGAGTTGTTCCTGGTCCTCCTGTACTTCCTCTCTCTCTCTCTCTCTTTCTCTCTCCATCTCAGCTGCTTGAAAGGTGCACTTGTGTAGTTTGGGGTTACTTTCTTTCCTGGATGTTTAGTATGTACTGCATAAACCCTGAAGGCCTTCACTGGAAGACTTGAAATCTTCTTGTTCCTCTTCTATAAACTCCTCCCCCCAATCAGGGCAGGGGTTGTCCAGGGCTCAAAAATTCAGCCCACCTTCCGGAAGCAGGAGTGCAGGTTCCCAAACTTGAGCACAAAGCAAAGGTACAGTGAGCGTACCTTGTCTGTTAGTCTGTGTGTTTTTGAGACAAGATCTCACCATGTAGCCCAGGCTGGCCTTGAACTCAGCACCCTCCTGCTTGGTCTTTCTGAGTATTGGATTGGATCAGTGTTGGTGCCTTGGCCCTCTCTAGAGTCTCAGGTTCAGTAGGTCTGAGGTGCAGTGTAAGAATTTACAGGGCTGGGCTGGTGAGATGGATGAGCAGGTAAAGGCACTTGCCACCAAATTTGAGGACCTGAATTCAGCCTACATAGCATTAAGGACAGGACTGACTTCCACAAATTGACATTTAACCTCTCTTCATATGCTGTGACATTCATGACACACACTAGATAGATAGATACATAGATAGATAGATAGATAGATAGATAGATAGATAGATAGATGTGACAAAAATAGGATTTGCATTGCTACCAAGTTCTCTGATGATAAGATAAGGAAAACCGCTAAGATGTCCTCAGGGAGGAGCAGGGCTCCTCTCTAGGGGCCCAGAACATTCTGGGACTCACCGGAACTACCCCACAGGTCCATCTTGTCCCATTGAAAGCTACCCCTGAATCTTCAGACCCTCCAGAGCAGGCATGGCCTGGGCATTAGAAGGTCACAGTGAGAGCTAGGACAAAAACCTGATTACATACAACACTGGAGGCAAATGTTGTCCCCTGGATTTCAGGCTGCTTTTAAAGAGTCAGTCCTGCACAGCCTACCATGAAATGCCATGGCCCAGCAATAACTTATTTGGTCTCTCAATGTCCTAACCGGGAGGAAGAGCCTTAGTCCATGGGCCAATCCCCACAATAAGCAATCCAGTTTGAGTAGCACTTGCAGCATAACAACAAAGTTGCTGCAAGAGTGACTAACCAAAGCACAGCCCTCGCCACTGCCCACCCTGTGCCCATGACATCATCACAGGCCCCATGACATCAAAGGTCTCATCACCACTTCCTGCTGGGTGGCACAGCACCTGGCCATGGAGGCGCTGAGACCAGGGTTGGGAGACTCAGCAGAACCTGACACTTACTACTTTTAGCCAAGAGGGGAAGGCGTCTGATACTATCTAATAAAACATGCAAATGCCTCTTGTCACCCCTAGTCTGCCACAGTTATCTCTGCTGCAGCTGGGTAGCCCCCGTGCCGGGGGAAAAGGCACCTCCCGTGTGCAAGGGCTGCGGGGCCAGACCTTTACCATCCCTGAGGGCCTTCCCGGCTGGCAGACACTGGAGCTCCACGCGTGTGTGCAATGTCTCATTGCTCCTCCCCAGAGGAGTGGCGCTGGCTGCCGCTGAGTGTTCTCAGCACTCTGGTGCTGTGCACGCAGAGCTGGCCTGGAAGCTCTTACCACACCATCCCTGTCAGGGAATCCATCCCCTGCACCCACACAGACCCCGGACCAGCACTACCGAGGCATCAGAGCTGCCCTCAAGGAAGTGGGCACCTCCTGAGCTTCCTGCTGCACTCTGCCTCCCGAGGGCTCCTTCACTGGACTTGACTGAGCAGCAGATGCAGCTATTTATAGCCTCTTGCTGACCTGGCGGGGAAGTGGTCTAGAACGGGAGTGACCGGGGAGCCACAAAGCTGCCCAAAAGGGCTTCCTTCCGGAGGCCGAGACCTCCCTCCCTCCCACACAGCCAGACTCTTCCCCCGCCAAAGGCATGGCAGCCTGCTCACTCACCGTGAAGTCCCTCCTGATGGCAAAGTTCTCGGGCTTGACGTCACAGAGGTGGAGGCGGTGGGCAAAGTCGCTGTCAAAATGGCTCACCATGTCCAGGAAGCTGAGGGCTATGTGGCTGATAGCCTGTGCCTGGCCCGCGTCAGCCAGTGGGAAGAGTGCCCTGTGGTGAGGGCTACCGGCTGCCAAGTGCTCCACGGCATAGAAGTGGCCACAGGATCCCAGCACGGGCAGGATGTGGCGGCTCAGGTCCGGCAGCAGGCTGAAGTACAAGTACTCCTCCTGCTGGAGCAGCGACCACGCGCTGGCCAGCTGCTGCCGCCAGCCGGGGCCCTGCCTGGCAGGCCACAGCGGGGCTATGCTGTTGTTGGGCAGCTCCAGGCCCAGCGTGCTCTTGACCTCCCCGGCCACCATCAGGAGCAGCTCGGCCTCAGGGATACCCGGGTCACCCGGCCCTGCCTCCTCCTCCGGCAGACTGAGGGCTGGGAAGCTGGAGAAGGCCTCCTTCTTGGATTTGAGGACCACAGTCCGGCCTCGCCACTGGGCCTGCAGCACCTTCTTACCATGCTCGTAATACAGGCAACGCTGGTACAGCAGCTCCCCGGCCACGCACAGGTCCTCACACAGGGCGCCCGTGAGCCAGCCGCCGCGGTAGTCCCGGCACTGGAAGGAAAGGGAACAGTGGGTCACAACAGGGCAGGGGTAGGGATCAGGGAGAAGCACACGTCGTCAGCACCTGCAGGGGGGAGTCGTAAGGAGCCGAGGAGAGAAACAGTCCAGATGAGAGAGGTGGGCTCTCCTGGGCCTGTGAGCTGCCCGGCCAATGCTCCAGCCGGAAACAGTGGTTAAATGGTGTGCACAGAGCACAGACTCTCCCGCTTGTCATCGCCTCTTCGCAACACAGCGTAGCTGCATTGTAGCCTGTGGCAGTGAGTATCGTAAGAAACGCAGAGGCGATTCTCAGCATGGAAAAGATGTATATAGCCACCCAGAGTCTAGGCTGTGGTGGGGGTAACCGAGCCCCTTGGGTTGATTCAGGGAGAGACAGGTTCAGACAGACAGCCCTCATGGTAAGAATCTCATGACTATGTCACTCAGTCGAGCTGAGGACGTGGCCTTCCAAATCAGACATCTAGAGTTCAAGAGCGTCTCCTTGAGGAGGGGGCTGAGGGAGGCTGAGAAAAGCTGAGCCCTGGAAGAGCAGATCCAGGTCACGACCCTCACACGAGGCTCATCCATGGGTTAACATGCCCATGCCAGAGCAGCTGGGTTGGGTGAGGCCTCGTCTACCCTTCAGGCGGACCACGGAGCTATCCTTCCTACAAACACACGCCTGTGTTCGCCTTCACACCTGAGGTGGTGTGCTCTTCGTGCTCCCATTCCTCCAGCCCCCACGATGTCAGATAACATGCCTCCTGCTCCTGGAGTGGACAGAGGCAGGGAGGGCCTGGTGACGCTCTGAATGCGTGGGAACGGTTTGCAATTGCTTCTGCAGTGAGGCCTGGGGTGGGGAGTCTCTCCCAAACATCACCGGGCTCCAGGATGGCACCACTTGGGGGACGTGGAAACCTGATTAGCCTCCCATCGCTTCCTAGGAAGACTATTCTGTCAGTCCTCAAGAAAGAGGAAGGAGCACAAAGGGGCAGGGAGTGAAGGGAGAAGAGTCATAGCTCTGTTCAGTGTCTTTTCACCCTGCTTTGCTTCTCCTAAAATGCCCGGATGACCAGCTCGGACACTCTGACCGAATCTCCAGTCTGAGAGCTGCAAGCTGGGGGTCTGACTCTCTCCCTGCTGGGCTGCAGCGCCCCAGCATGCCACCTGGTTGGGGCTGCCTCCTCCTCTATCTAGCCTGTTCTGCCTCCCCCACAGTGTACAGCCCAGTGAGAAGCACATGTGCAAAGAACAAGATGGCCTTTGAGCCACAATCAGACATGTCAGCATGTTCTTCTCAAAGACAGGAGCTTGTTTCGAGTTAGTCAGCTTTACTGCCCCTGAGATGATTATAAGATGTGCCTTGAAGTCAAGAAAATAAAGAGTGCCTACACACAAATAATTTCAAAACCAAAAGCTGTCTGGAAACCACAGGCTTTCATGACTCATTTGGCCACAGTGGCATCAGGCTGAAATGACGGGGCGTTTACGGTCCCTGCTGGGCTCTGACTGCGTGCATCTAAGAAACTCCTGACGACTGGCACTGCCCCATGCCCTACATGCAAAACATAACTGTACACACCGCACCTCACAGCCCCTGTACCATGCAAAGGGTGTGAGTTCCAAACCACAGAGCAGCTAACAAGAAACTGTGGACTTCCGTGACTACTGAAGACAGAGGTTCAAAACTCCTGTCAGCCAAGAGCCCGCCTGTGCTGAAGGCGGTGCCTGCACCGTCCAGCCACTTTTCAACTAACTTCACAGCAGCCTGAAGCCCCGAAGCCACAGGTCCGGCTGCCCTTCCCGCAGGCTTCCTGCTGACGGGGCACACCTGCTTTGGTGCCCTTTAGACCTCCGTGTAGCAGAGACGGAGGCTCTCACTAATCAAACACCACACTCCAAGCCTTCTACGACAGGGTTCTGCAGGAAGAAAGCCTGGGGAGGGGCTCAGCGGTGCACCCCGCTGCTCCTGCAGAGGGCCTGGGTTCAGATTCTGGAACACGCATGGCACCTCACAGCCATCTGTGGCTTCAGTTCTGTGCACTGGGGGAGTGTCTGACACCCTCTTCTGAATCAGACACCAGGCACACACATGGTGCACATACATGAATGTAGTGAACTCTCATACACATGAAATAAAATAAATATTTTAAATAGAAAGAAAGTGCTGTGCCTCATCTCCCAGCTAGAGAATGACACCATAAGCTCAGAGTTCTGCTGCTGCTCTTGATGTTGATGATGATGGTGGTGGTGGTGGTGGTGGTGGTGGTGGTGATGGTGACGGTGGTGATGATGGTGATGAGGAGGAGGATGTGATGATGGTGGTGGTGGTGGTGATGGTGGAGGTGGAGGTGGTGGTAGTGGTGATGGTGGTGGTGGTGATGGTGATGATGATGATGGTGATGAGGAGGAGGAGGATGGTGATGGTGGTGGTGGTGGTGGAAGTGGTGATGGTGGTGGTGGTGATGGTGATGAGGAGGAGGAGGAGGATGGTGATGGTGGTGATGGTGATGATGATGGTGATGAGGAGGAGGATGGTGATGGTGGTGGTGGTGATGGTGATGGTGATGATGGTGATGAGGAGGAGGATGGTGATGGTGGTGGTGGAAATGGTGGTGGTGGTGGTGTGGTGTGGAGGGAGTGGTGGTCATGGGGTGTATATACCTGTGCATATGGAGGCCAGAGGTCAACTGTGGGTCCCTTCCTGTATTGCTCTTTCCTTTACTTTTTGAGAGTTTCTGTCAATAAACCAGGAAGTCACTTTTTGGCTACACCAACAGGCCAGTGGTTCCAGGCTCTGCCTGTGTGCCCTACCCCACTGCTGGGATCACGGGTGTACAGCACCATGCCTGACTTTCAGTGAGGATCTGGACGTGGACCCCGTGCTGGCACCATCAGCACTCTACCGACCCGCTGGACTTTGATGCGGAGAGAATGCTGACCTTTGACCTTAGCTCTGGGCCCTCTTTCCAGATGGCCTTGGGAAGGGTGGGTACTGAGACAGCCAGTGGGTAAAAGGCGTGGTCACACAGCTGTATGCGCATACGCTATTCACTGTCCCAGTGTTTCCCTGCTCAATCCGAGTTCACAGCTCCACGTGTCTACAATAAACCTGGTAAGAAAAGGCGGCACTGTCTTGCCTTCCTTTTAAATTAAACAGGAGAAACGGCGCGGTATCCAAAGTGGCTTGGACCCGTTCCACGTTCCACGGCATTTCTCTGATGTTACTGCAGTGGTAATTTAATTGGAAATGCTCCTGCATAAAGCTCAGGGCGGAGCTGAAAAAGAAAGCGGCTGCGTGATCACCTGAGCTGGGGGCTGCGGACACTCACAGTGCTCAAAGGGGCACTCGAGGAGCCAGGCCCAGAGGAAGCCTTAGAAGAGGCCCTGGCTAGGCCCCAGCCACTGAGACGCTCCCTGCTGGGTATGAGTTAGAAGCGTGTGGGGAAGGGGAGCTTGATCTCCTCATCACTGCACCAACCATGGGTTACACCTGCAGACGCAGGAGCTGGTGAGTTCCATCAAGACGGGTCTAGAACAAGGCCTTGTCCCCACCTGGACACAAACAAGTTAGCACTGACAGTGTTCCGAGTGTATCCCTTGTGACTGAGAGCGCTCCGGGCCACCTCAGCGGGCAGCTCCCAGGCTCGCTTCACAGCTGGATGACAACCGTGGGGGCTGCTGGCGGATACCAGAACACAGCAGGACTGGAGCACAGCACAGTTCCTCTGGCGGGCTGGCTTGGCCCGGCCTCTGCCCCCATGGGCTGTGCGCCTTGCTTCTGAGAGTGTGCAGTGAGGACAACTGTCCAGCATCACAGGTGATGTCACGAGGTCCAACATAGTCAGTGGTGCCGTCCCTGGCACCTGGCCCTGGGCAGCAAGAGCCCCTCTGCAGCTTCCCAGACCTGGTTATGAGAGAGTGGGTCAGGCTTCCCAGGGACATGAGCTCAGTGCTGACGGCAGAGGGGCCGAGTCAGCAGGCAGAGAAGAGGGGGGTTCTGCCAAGTGTCAAGTTTTGACAAGGCACCGTGTGTCCAGAGAATCAGAAAGGGCACTTCCGGGTGGAGAGCAGCGGAAGCACCCTCTAAGGAAAATGCTATTCCAGGGCGTGGAGCACGGCTCGGTGGGTGAAGCTTGCCGCAGTCATGAAGACCTGAAGATGCATGAGCACTAGTTTGTGATCCCAGGGCTCCTTTGGCGAGACAGGAGGCAGAAACAGGGCACTCTGGTACACGTGGTGGTCAACAAGGAGACCCTGTTTTCAAGGTTGTGCTCTGATCGCCACACATGCTCTGTAGGATGCATTACACACATGCACACATACACACACACATGCAGAAGTCTAAAACTTTGCTACTTCAAATTTGGCACAGTAATTCACACCTGTAGTCCTAGCACTGGGGAAACTGAGCAGAGTGACAGCCGTCTATGAGAACAGTCTGTCTCAAACAAACCCTGCCTCCAAAGCAGTCACTCTCCTGTCTCTATCCACTCTTCCCAATGTGTCAAATTCACCGAAGACCTTCTCACCTGGGGGCATCCTACTCTCTCTGTCTCTGACTCACACACATACACATTAAATAGCCATGTGACCATTGTCTGTACAGGG
Organism: Rhombomys opimus; assembly: GCA_010120015.1. Lineage (NCBI taxonomy): Eukaryota > Metazoa > Chordata > Mammalia > Rodentia > Muridae > Rhombomys > Rhombomys opimus. The sequence goes on from REGO01000177.1 coordinate 22,162, forward strand.
AAAATCAACATATTGCTTTATATACAAATCTGTTTCAGCAGTGAAGCAAATAAAAACTATTGAAATGTCCAGGAAATTCACCCCAGCAAATTTGGAAGGCAGTTTCCAAAGAGGAGTCAGGAGACGCTTGAACCAATGGTAGTGCCACTGAGTTTACATCAGCCTAGGGGAGTGCAGGGCAGGGATCACACCAGCTGCATTCTGGGGACCACGCTGGCTTCCTGCTAGACAGCCTAGTGTCTGAAAGGGCAGGATGTGAAGGCCAGAGGCCTAGAAGCCTGCTGGTTACCACAACTTCTCAATGGCCCAAGAAAGAAATCCACAGTAGAAGTATGCTCGTGAGCACACTCAAGAGTGTTTACTGCAGAGCGGCTGCTGTTCCTTGTGTCAAGACGCAGGCTCTGCCCTACCTCCCGCCCTCTGTCTTCTACAGGTAGAGAGCTCTCTCCCCTGTGGCTGGCTAAACCACGCTCTCTGAGCTCAGCATGCTGGTGCCTGCTGGGTGCAGAGAAAGACTTAGTCGGGCAAATAAGACACCAGTAAGCTGAACATACAGATACAAGCTTACAGGGGAATCTGGAAATTCTCGATATGTGAGTGCTAATGGCTGGCTTACTGTATTAGCAGCATCTTCTAGTGTTTCAACAGAGGGGGCTTCAGTAGGTCTGGGTTTAAAACTGGGCTGTTTCTCTCCCTCCAGGATCTCCAGGGTCGCAGGCATGTGCTACCACGTGGGGTGTTTTAGTGGGTTCTGGGGGCAGAACTCGGATCCTGATACATGTGAGGAAAGCAAGTCACCAGCTGAGCTGTGTCCCGCACACCTCTGCTGGCACAGTTTACATTAATAAAATTAACAGTGAACCTGTGTTTTCTGTTGTTGTGTATACACATCAACATCATCATCATCATCATCACATCCCTCCCCCCTCCCCCCCTCCAGCTGCTCCCATGATCCCTTCCCAAATTCAGGACCTCTTCTTTAAATAGCATAGGGACATATAAGTGTGTGTCTCTGTGTTACAGATCTATGTAACACACATGTGCATACAACTTACTCAGTACATTCGGCATTGCTCAAATGTGCATGCAGGGCTGACCACTTTGGACTGCTCGTCTATGAGCCTGGTGAGCACTGATGCACTGAGCTCTCACACATGCAGCATTGAAGCACTAACTTGCACACATGCGTCATTGAGGCACTGAGCTCGCACACACGCAGCATTGAAGCACTAACTTACACACAGCATTGATGCACTGAGCTCTCACACATGCAGCATTGATGCACTGAGCTCTCACACACGCAGCATTGAAGCACTGAGCTCTCACACATGCAGCATTGAAGCACTAACTTGCACACATGCAGCATGGATGCACTGAGCTCTCACACACACAACATTGAAACACTAACTTGCAAACACACAGCATTGATGCACTGAGCTCGCACACACACAGCATGAGCTCTCACACACGCAGCATTGATGCACTGAGCTCTCACACATGCAGCATTGAAGCACTAACTTGCAAACACACAGCATTGATGCACTGAGCTCGCACACACGCAGCAGTCAGGCTTCCTGAGAACAGGCCTTCTCCAAGAAGCTGCACTGTGTGTGCTGCAGAACCCCAGCAAGCAGCGCCCCAGTGTGCAAAGTCTCCCCTGAAAACACAGCTGAATCTTTGCAGAGAGGGGCTGCCCACGGCTATGAGCTCTTCCTGGGCAGAGACCCAGGGTGCTGTGTCCCCTGGGGCCCGGGCAGTCTCCATTATCACAAAAAGATGACCCTGCCCTGTTTTTTGTTTTGTTTTAATCTTTAATGTAGGCAAATGTTGGCAGTCCACTAAATTCCATAGCACCTAGCCAGGCCTAGACAGTTAAGGCTTCTGGATGCCACAATCTGTGGGAAGACTATTGAGGCTTTGACAACAGCTTGCTGGGGGAAGACCCCCTAAGCTGCTGCTCCGGGTTTGCATGGTAGAAAATTTTAAGCATCCAGGGTCTCTGCTGTTCAAGGCACCAACTAGAGTCTTAAGTCCTCAGCACATCAAAACTGCCAAGCAGGACAATGCTACATTGCCTTCCCAGCCTTAATTCTTTCCTTCTGCAAAATGGGCTGTTTTCAAAGCGAACACATGGAGCTTGTCAAGAGGATTACGTGAAGTGGGAGGGGCTGTGCTACTGTGCCTGCTGCTGGGCAGAGCAGGCATCAGCAGGTGCTGGCGGAGAGCATGGCTCTCTAAGGCTCTCTGCCTGCAGAAGCTAGGGGTGTCCTGACAAAGCTCCCAGCCCCTCCTCAGCCCAGCAGAGCCTCACCACTCAGCTCCCCCAAAGAAAGGCCTTAATGACCTCCCAGCCAGCCCAGGAGTACCCCTTCCATGATTGCAGTATGCTGAGAAGCTACACAAAGGGGAAGACACTGGGAATCCAAAGGACCCGGGGCCTGAAGCTTTCAAACAAGTCACGTTGGCTTTGAAAGCACAGGAGACGCTTGGGAGACTTGTAGACCCTCCCCCCGTCCTCTGGCCAGCTCTTCACCCCCTGGTTGCTGCATTCTGCAGGTAAGGTTTCCCCTGTGACCAGCAATGTCACCTGCCACTCTGGGGCCTGGGAACACAGACTGCCAGCATGGGCCACTCTCCAGTACTCCTGGCCCTGCACAGAGGACCTCCCTTTGGCTCTAATTTCTTATGTGCTCTGGATACTCACAGTGAAAGCTAATGAGAGTCTGGAGGCCAGTCAGAAAAATAACAACCAGTTTTATTATGTAGGATGAAAGCCAGATGAAATGCAAAGTGCCGGGGGAGCCAGGACACAGAGGCGCGATTCAGACCCAGCCCTCAGAGGCCACAATGCCAACCTCTGCTTGGCAGCTGCCTGGCTGGAACTGCGGTTTAGTCTGCCCTAATTTAGGGTCTTGCGTAGGATCTGAGTCAGGGTACGTTCTCAGGTTCGCCTCGGCAAATTCAGAATGAAAGCATCAGGAAAGAAGGTTCAAGAGTAAAGAGAGACCTTTCTTTGGCTGAAGACCAGCTCACACGCCGCATCCCCAGTGTCACCCCCCCCCCAAGCATTTCCCCTGGGACTCTAACAAACAAACCTGGGGAAAATGGTTTTGAGAATTTGGCAAGGGTTAAGAATGAAAGATGTCAAAGACAGAATCAATCTTTTCAGCTCTCTGTCAAACTAAAAATGATCCCACATGGCTACATTGAAGATGTATTGGTAGAGCTTCTAAACAGAATTGGTATTAATTTACAGCCTGGAATGCTGGGAAAGTTATGACTACCAATTACTTAAATTATGTCAGGCAATTTAATTTCCATTAGGCTTTTCCCAGCATGACCAAAGATAAATAAATAAATAATGGGCTTTGTTTCCTATTTTAATCTAAAAGATTATATTAAGTTTGTAAATGGGATCTGGGCCTTAGCCAAACTATTAAATTTTATTGTCTTAGTCAGCAAGGCTCACCAAAATAAAAGAGACGATCTCTGCAATCCGAAGGATTTTTAGGTGGTTACTGGGGAAAGTAATGAGATCTTGCAACTTAAAACTTGGTGGAACTTCAGTTGATCAGTGGACAGAAAGTCTATGTCCTGTGTCAAGGGCACAGGCTAACTGGAGCAGGAGCAGCATTTAGTTAGGAAGCATGCTTCAGTGTGTTAATTTTTCCACTCTCCTTTGAAAGGTCTTTAAAAGTCAGGAGCAGCAGTGGCATTCGCCTGTAATCCCGGCAGAGGAGGCAGAGGCAGAGAGGCAGAGGCAGAGGAGGCAGAGGCTGAGAGACAGAGGCAGAAGCTGAGAGGCAAAGAGGCAGAGGCAGAGGCAGAGAGGCAGAGGCAGAGGCAGAGGCAGAGGCAGAGAGGCAGAGGCAGAGGCAGAGGCAGAGGCAGAGGCAGAGGCAGAGGCAGAGGCAGAGAGGCAG
>REGO01000177.1:26146-63128 GCA_010120015.1 Rhombomys opimus
AGAGGCAGAGGCAGAGGCAGAGGCAGAGGCAGAGGCAGAGGCAGTTCCTGGACAGGTATAGTACTACACAGAGAAACCCTGTCTTGGATATCCAAAAGAGGAGAGAGAGAGACAGAGAAAGAGAGAGATCCCTTAAAAATAGTTAATGCTTAACAATTAACGTTTCGAAATTCTCACAATCTGAAAACAAAACAACAAAAACCACCTTTCTAAACAAGTGAAGTGAACTCCAGCCCTCTTCTAAGCTTTTTTTTTTTTTTTTTAGATTTCAAGCCAAATGCTCAGGTAGTCACAACTTAGGACGTGAGTAATCAAGGTAGGGAGCAAGTACAGGCCACTTCCTCCTCCTTTCGGGAAGCCTCCCTGCACTGGTCTCTCCTAAGTATGATTCCAAAGCAGAAGCACGAAAAAAAAAAAAAAAAAAAAAGCATTCTGCTTCAGGGACGAAGGGCATCCACTGACCTGGTTCTTACTATCCGCAACAACCCGGACAAGTCAGGGAGCAGCTTGGTGGAATCCTCTGACCTCCCCGCTTTAGGGGGCGCGGAGCACGGAGCGGGGTGGACCAGGGGAAGCGGCTCCCCGCGAACAGCCAGGCCTGTCTTGGGGTCACGGGGAGGAGAAGCCAGGGCGGCAATCTTGGGGTTTGATCAGGTGGGGGTGATCGGGCAGCCCCGGCGGGGTCACCGAAGGGCGGCCTAAGGGGCGAGGTAGCCCAGGAAAGAGGCGTCCCTCCCAGACCCGGCCACCTAAGCTGCTGTGAGCGCCGGACCCGAGAGTCGCCCGCAAACTTTCTTCTGGAGCCGAGGCTCCGGGCGCCCGGGAATGTCGAGCTGGACTGTGCAGAGACGGGGAGAGCGGTCCCGGGTCGCGCAGGCTTTGCCTGGGGACTTCATGCACCCCTCGGCGCCGCCCCCGGCCACCCCATTCCCCGCCAGGAGCGGTGGCCACGCCGCGGCAGCACGGCGGATGACGCGCCCCGAGGGTCCCGGAGAGCGCGTGGGGACCCGACCGGACGCGCCCCGGGCAGGCGGCGGACCTACCAGCGCGGCCAGGATGCGCCGGCTCTTCTCGTCGGTGCAGCGCTCCGGGAGGACGGCCGGGCGCGCGCGGAGCAGCAGCGCGGCCGCCAGCACCCAGCCGGCCGTCCACGCGGCGAAGGCCAGCAGCGCGCCCCGCCAGCGCCCGCGCCGCGCCGCCCGCCGCGCGCCCGCCGCCCGCGCCATCGCCCGGCGCCCGGCGCCCGGCGCGCAGCGCAGGGGCGGGCAGGAGGAGGGGCGGCGGAGGGGGCCGGCCCGGGCACCCGTGCGGCCCAGCCTGGGGCCGGCTCCCGCCCCGCGACCTCGCCCCCAGCCACCTTCCCCGCTCCTCTCCACTTTCCTTCCCAGCCTCAGCCTCTCTCTGCTCCGAATGGCCTCACCTCTTCCCTCTTCCTAGACCCGGGACACTCGCCCCTTCCGGACCCCCGACCCCTCTACCCTCTGGTGCGCTCTCTGCTCACCCCATCCCCTCCACCACGTCTGACCTCAGCTTAGGGTTACACCGCGCTCCAGGAGTGCGAGCTCCAGGTTTGGAGAGGAGGAATGGGACAGTGGGGGAGCACCCCTTTCTGAGAGCGAGAGCGCGGGGTCATACTGCAGCCTCCCGGACTGCACCCCTCAGGACCCCCCTGTCCCAGTAAAGAGGAGCGAGCTGTCAGCGCTGACAGCCCTGAGAACGGTTCGCGGACGCGGTTTTTCATGTTTGGGTCTGTGTTGAGCCATTCTTGAGCTCCTGCTCTCCAGACCTCCCCCTTCAAAAAGAGAGGCCACGGTGGGCGCGCTCAGAGTCTTGAGAGGCATTGTCCGCCCTGAAGGCAGCTGAAAGGACAGGGCCTCTGCCTCAGGCATTCAGCAGACAAAGGCTCTGCAGGAGCCGTCCCGCAGCCCCGGGCCCTAAGGCTCAGGCTCCCTTTCTCGCCCTGCCCTCAGGACCTCTCCGGAACTGGTGTCCTAACTTCCTCTGCTCTGCGTCTTAGTTAAACTGTGCTTTGTGGATGGCTGCCTCCCAGGACTTTAGAAAAAAACCTGAATGCTCGGCTCTAAGACAACAAACGTAGGGTACCAACTCAAGCGAGCACCCCTGAACACAGCAGGCTCTGGGGGCTGGGGGGGCACCCAGTCGATCACAGCAGTACCTCCTCCAAAAGAGCCTCACCACCTTCTGGTACCCAGAACACATGCGACCCTGTGAGTGTTCTCAGAGGCAGCAGCGTGGAAATGTCTCCTCTCGGGGATGGTTCTGGAGCACAGAGACAAGAGTACAGGCTGCAGCCCCTCCTTCCTTCGGGTTAGCAGCTCCTTCCCGCTAGAACAGAAGGGAGATAAAGCAGTCTCATGTATGTGTATAATCCCTCCATCAGGAAGAGGAGGAAGAGAGATAACGAGCTTTGGGGAAGAACATACAGTGGCGACTTCTTAGAAGGAAGATGAGCTGTAAGACTCAGGAAGTTCCCAAAACTTACAAGATTCAGGAGGCACCTCCCTGTGGCCACAGTACGCAGTTGCTGGGACAGAGGGGACAAAAACACAGTTAAAAAAGAAATAATTTTTAAAATGTTTTTGTTTGAGACTATAATTACGTCTTTTCCCCTTCGCTTCCTCCCTGAAAACCTTTCCATATACCCTTCCCTACGCTTTCAAATTCATAGTCTCCTTTTCCACTAATTGTTGTTACATGAATATATATGTATATATATATATATACACACACATATATACATATTTTTTCTAAATACCCTGCTAATTCTGTATAATGTTACTTACATGTATGTTTTCAGGACTGATCATTTCATATTGGATAACCAGCTGGTATGCTCTTTCTTGGGAAAGACTATTTATCTCTCCTAATTTTTACACTAAGGAATTAAAACTATGGGGAAGGAAGGCATACTTTTAATCCCAGTATTCAGGAGGGAGAGGCAGGCAAATCTCTGTGAGTTCAAGGCCAGCCTGGTTTGCAAAGCAAGTCCAAGACAGCGAAGGCTACACAGAGAAACCCTGTCAACAAACAAACAAACCTATCAAGAATGGGAAGCAAATCTTGAAATTAAAATTAATATTAGGATTAAATTTTTGTGACTTTTAACAAATTTTACTAAGCAAACTTCATAAAGAGATCCATCTTACACCAAACAAAAGCTGTCACCCCATCACAAAGCTCCATCTAACATTTAGCATTGATTGGAGGCCACAGTTAGCCTCGTCTTCAGACCCTGAGACTGAAGGCCCCGCACGGAACTGCCGTTCTGTTCTGCACTTTGTACACTGCACAAAGCCAGAAAGGTGCAGTCTCTCAGAGCTCAGCTCACTGTGCCCTTAGCCTGGGGCCCAGAAAGGGAAGCCTGATTGCGTATGACTCAAAAGGACTCGTGGTCCTGATGAGAACAAGTGAGGGAGGCCTATGGGTCATTAAAAAGTGCACAGTATAGGCAGATGGGGGAAGTCACATCAACTTGATCTAATCAGGTTCAAGCTCCTTAAAGAAATGCGAAACCCCTCGCCACAAAGTGGACACAGGAATCGAAAACCTGAGAAACAGGGCACTGATTCTTCCCGTCACAGCAGCAAGCTTGCTTCGCGCGGATTTCATGAAGGTGGTGTCCTTTGCCTTGAAGGGAATATAAATCTAGCTCTGTATCACCACTGAGTCAAAAGTTGTATAACAGACAAGAGGTGCCCCCAAGACACCCCAGACTCTAGAGTTCAGTGCCCATGGCCTACACCTGAGTGCCATTTTGTTAATTTCATCACTGTGACAATTTTTAAAGGAGGGACTTATTCTGGTCCATGGTTTCAGAGACCTCAGTCCACAGTGATCTCGCTCCATGGCCCCATGAGGCAGACTACGCAGAAGCAAGACCGGCTGCTCAGCATACAGTTGCCAAGGAGCAAAAGGCAGAGAGGAACGTGGCCTACTTCCTCTAGTCAGTCCCTACCTCCTGCTTCCTATCACCTTCCAATAACCACATCAGCACATGAATCAGTCAATGGATTAATCCATGGATCAGCTCAGAGCCCTCCCAACCTAATGTCTTCTCAATGACTGCATCATCTAGGAACCAGGCCTTCAACACGTGAGCCTTTTGGGGTACATCTCATCCGCAAGCCATATAAGGACTCCTTGACCCTCAGCCAAATGAACACACGCTGTGACTGAGCTGTTGTTCCAGCTGAGGTCTCTGGCCCAGCCTTGACTCGGATGCTCAGTCAACTGAAGACCCTCGGGGAGGGCTGCGTTTACTGTCTTCTGTACTCCCAGATACAGTTCCCAGTACAAAACACGCCCTGACATGCTCGCTGCACAGACGGCTGGAGCATGCTGCTAGCATGTCTTCCCCCAGGAGATCAGAAAGTGCTGAGCACCCTGAAGAACTGTTCCTGAGAAAGAGCTTCTGATGGATAAATGTTTCTCTCTGATTTCTGGAGGCGAGGCTGAGCAGTGCAGACACTTTGCGGGGTGAGGAGTACCTTTGAACATATCCTCTGGGTTCTGCACTCATTCCTTGATCGCTGAGCTTGATCGCTGAGCTTGTCACCCAGGGCAGGGCAGGACTAGGTTGTGTGTGGCTGTTACCGGAAGGAACTGCGGAATGCTGTAATTTTCTAAGCACATGAAGTTACTAATTCTCATTCTGCTAAATTACATGAACTTACAAACACTTCCTTAAAGGATCTCGGGGACAAGAAATCTCGCTTGTGACTACAAGGTGCTTTATTTAATTTATTTATTGGTGCTGGAGACCCGGATGCCAGGCTAAGTAAAGACCTTCTCTGTGGGACCTGTTGTTTGAAAGGACACTGTTAGGAGTCCATTTCCTTACTGCTCAGTTCCATGTTCTCGTCTCTGTCTCAAAAGTATATATATATATACTTTAATATAAAGTATATATATATACTTTATATATATATATAATATTATATTTATCATATGCTATATATATATTGCTCTGAAGTGAACTTGGAAAATGCTCTGGACAGCCACTTTTCATCAGCATGACAAAGATATCAAAGCAAATCAATGCAAAGCAGGAGCCCTCAGACGCTGTGCTTAGAATGTCAGCTGGTCTACCCACTGTGGAAGTCAGTTTGGAGGCCTCTCAAAAAGCTAAGACTAAATCCACCATATGACTCAGCTTTACCACTCCTGGAGACATACCTGAAGGACTCTGAGCCGATGCATCACAGAGAGATTAATTTGACCACTAGCGTCAGAGGTTTCAGTCTGGGCCACCGACTGTTTCTCCTGCTCCCCCCCCCCCATAAGACAGTACAGCCTCATGAGCACATGCTGAGCCCCAAAGCCTCTCACGTCATATGGCCAGGAAACAGAGAGGAAGGACCAATCAAACTTCAGGGCCACACCCTTAGTGTTTATCTCTGCAGGTCAGGCCCTACATCTCACTTTCTACCATTTCCCAATAATGCCTTCAAATTATCCATCTGTCTTTGTTGGTATAATGTTCTTTTGGAATGTATACAATTTACCCTTGTTCATTCATTCATTGATTTCTCTCCCCCACTATCCGGTTTCAATCTGGACATTGCATTGTGATGCTTATTCTAAGCATCACTTGTCTCAAGTTTGTGTAAACATGTTCTCTAAGTTGTCAGTCAATTAAAACAACCAGCCACATTGCTAGACAATGGAGAGGATAGGGTGGGACATCCTGGTCTGGACTGAGAGGAAGAGGAAGGAAGCAGGAAAGGAGGAGGAGGAGGAGGAGAATCTGGAGGAGAGGTCTTGGAACCATGTGGAGAAATGAACTGGACCTAAGATATCACTAAAAGCAAGTATAATGGGTGAATCTGAATGGTAGGAAACTATGTGGGCTTGGAGGTTTAGGATGGAATAACTATTGCCCGGCATTGTGCTCTAGGTTAATTAAATAAATCCTAGTCTCTGTGTGGGGATTTGGCTATACAGCTGTTTAGGAATAATTACTCATTAATTAAAAGATAAATCAATAGTAAATATTAATAACCAACAACACATCTTGAACACATCAATCCACTGATTAGGTTGGAGCCCTCGGGGTTCAGTCATCTGCAGAAGTCCCACCTCTGGTCATTGCCCTGGGACCATGCACATGAGTTTTAGGCATATTTCATACATAAATTATCACACTCTGTCCATATCATTGCTGTTTACACAGTTATCTTGCCAAGAACATTTCAACAGTTACCGTTTTCACCAGATTTTTAAAGAGTTTAGATAGAACAAGATTTTAACTTATGCTCAGTTTGTCTCCTTTGCCATGGCTACCACACGAATGTGGGGCAAATGCAGGGACAGAGGAGAGGCAAGCTGCTGGCCACCTTGAGGGGAGTGAGAAAGCAGGAGCACGCCAGCGCTGGTCACACGGTCACACCCAGGCACAGCCAGGCACAGAGCGTTAGGGACTACCTCCCCAGTTCACACTTTGCTTCTCAGTAATGGGCCCAATTTTAAAAATGAGGGTTGTTGTTCTTGTTGTGGTTGGCTTTTGATAGGCCCCGACTTGCCTTGGTGAGGTTTGAGCTGTGGAGACTGGAAACTGATACACAGGAGGACAGATTGCTAAGAGGTGAGAGGAAAACTGGAGACATGGCACCAAAGTGGGAGCCTAAAAGCATCCAATGCACAAACGCGACACCTGCTCTTCACCCATTAGGCTGCTCTTCACCACAGCTCATGGCCACAACCCTGGAAGTCACTAAATGTGCACAGGAGGAATCGATAAACCTTCACCACCTGTCTGCCAAAAGATGTCCTAAGAGTTGTGGCAGAGCACGTTTCTAAGACAGTATCAGGAGAGAGCTGTGAGTCCTGTTTGTTCTATATCCAGAGTTCCCTGGGAAAATCACACCTGTTCACTACAAATGTGAGGGGGGTTGTGATGGGTTTCACGTCTCCCGACCATGTGGCCGGGCAAGGCAACCTCAGAGTGAGAAGCCAGTCAGAGCCAGGGAGACTGTCCTCAAGCTTTGACAGACTTGGGCAAGAAAGGCTGTGTTTGACTTTACTATTTTCATAGCTGTTTTGTACAGCTAAGGCCATATAACAGATGTCTTTTGTTCTGGCCGGCTTTCCTCAACCTACCCCTCTGTGTCATAACCTATCAGCGCTCATTTCCTTTATATTACAGCTGAGTCCATCGTCTATAGCGCCGAGAGATTAGCACCACATCAGCTCATGAACATGAGACTGTTTCCACGTTCTGGCCATTGCATAGAGCACCATTATGCAAGTTCACGTACATGTCCTGATACCGATGGATGTTTTCATTTCTCCTGGAGCCTGGAATTGTTAGGTCTTAAGGTAAACTTAAAGTTAAGTTGTATATGCATCTGTGTGCGCAAGGCTTGGGTATATGTGCACGTGTTTGCATGTGTGTGAAAGAGAGGTATATAAACATGTGAAGGCATTATACACATGTGTGTGAGGGGCCTGTATTTGTGCGCATGTGTATGTGAGGACGTATATATGTGCACGTATGTGAGAGCAAGGCATGTGTGTGTGTGCGAGGGGCTGGGTATGTGCACACGTGTGTGAGCAGGCACACATGCTTGCGCCCAGGCTGGAGGATGGTGCTGAGTACCCTCGTCTATAACTCCACAACTTGCTGCTTTGAGCCAGAGTCTCCTTGACTCTGGAACTCATGTCTTTTGGCTGCACTGGCAGTTACCAAGCCCCAGCCATGCCCCTGCTTCTTTCCTCCACGACGGTGGTGGCACGCACAGTCCTGCCCGTGCTCAGCACATTAAGTGGGTTCAAGCCCAGGTCCTCGCGGTTGTCCAGCAAGCACTGCTAAGCACTGCGCTATCTCCCCATTGCCTAGATTTAACTTTTTAAGAAACAGCCAATTCATTTTTCCAAAATGGTTGCATCACTTCACATCCCTGGATTTGTCAAAGATGCCAGCTTCTCCGCATCCCTGCCAACAGGCATTAGTTAAATTGGCTGTTGACATTCTAGAGGCAGTGCAGCGGCCTGTCTGGCAACTGTGAACTGTGTTTCCCTGTGAACAGTCATTGTTTTTATTTCCAAGGGCCAGAAGTAGCCCTACAACTTAAGCCACAGTTCTCTTGACCTACAATAAGTCCATCTATGATAGAACTGCAATTTAGGAGTTCAAGTCCAAGTCCTCAAGCCTTACAGGGCCCAGCTTGTCACAGAGACATTGTCCAGCCCCAGCCCTGGGATTGTCCAGAATGCTGGGCCAGCTCCTGGGAACACAAGGAGCTGCCCTTTGCTCTCAGGATGCCAGCAACACTGATTAGGGCCCAGGAGTTGCAAAAGTGCAGGCACGTCCTGCCACTTCTCTCCTCGTTGGAGGAACTGGAGGGGAGCTTCTCTGTGAAGCCTCCGATGTTGTTTATCTGGTGCCGTTGTTGCTTGCTGGGCTTGACCGGAACGATGTGCGCTGAATCATCTTGCTCCTCTCTGGGCTGAGCTTGGGTTGAGGAGCCTCTGGAGTTTTCTAACCACCCACAGTTGCACTGAATTTTCTGTAGGAAGCTTAAGGAAATATGTGACCTTTTCTCCACCTCCCTTCAGAGTCAACAGCAGTCTCCAGCTGCAATCTTCCGCTCACCCCACCCACAGCTGCGCCTTGGGGTTCCCTCCAGAACAGTCACCCTCGAGTTAATCCTCTGCACACCTGTGAACACTTGTCGGCGCTGCACATCGAGCCCGCCAGGTTCACACTGGAGTGATGCACAGGGAAAACTGTGTCATGCCACTTGGCGATGAGATGCTATGCAAGCCTCTAAGGAGAAAGTGACATCCCAGAGTTGTCTTGTCTCATTTGGCAGCGGCATGTGACTCACTGCCAAGGTCTGTGCTCAGCCGTAAAACACGCCTGAGGGAGCGTGTGCAACTCTGCCTCCTCTCCTGGTCAGAGCTGGCCCTCCACCATCCTCTGGGCCTTGGAAGAGCCTAAGTACTCCCTCATAGCTGCTTCATCAAACACGTGCACTTTGACAATAAAGCTGTCTGTCTGCACTCTCCTTACCAAGAGGTAAGAAGCCAACGCCATGCTGCCAGCTTTCCTGGAAGATGCCGTAGCCTTGGAAGCAACAAGACTGTGTCAGAGGCTGAGAGGGCTCGGTAGGAAAAGCACCTGTCCCCGGTGTGAGCCCCAGAGCCCAGGTGATAACAATGATAAAAATACAAAAGACAGGCAGGCGGTGTGCGCTTGTAGAGCCCATGCTACGAGGCACACAAGCAGGTCCCCGGGCCTCACTGGCCAGCCCAGCACACCCAGCAAGCTGCAGGCCACCGAGAGGGCCTGCAAGCAAGGGGTGTCACAAGCAAGGGGTATGGCCCTGAGGAATGACGTGGGAAGTGGAGCTCTGACCTCCAGATGAGCACTCAAGAGCAATGCACACATCCTGGGGGAGGGGAGAGTGCTTTGTCACACAGAGAAGCCTGTCCTGCCGAACTCCTGCTCTGCAGAAATGGTCTCACGGTCTCCGGGAGTCCGTGTAGCCTTGACCTGCTCCACCGCAGCACACTCCTGGGTCCCTGAAGCGCCCGTGAAAGCAACACCTCTATTAATGTCCTTGTCCCCAAAGCATCCCCTCTACCCTTCTCTGCCGATGAAACTTCTGTTTTTAAAATAAACTGGATTGTGTGTGTGTGTGGGGGGGGGTGGTGGGGTCTTCTGTTTGGTTTTGTTGTTTTGTTTTGAGACAAGAGCTTTGTAGCCCAGACTGATCTTGAACTTCTGGATGGTTGGGATTACAAGTAAGTGCAGGCACACCAACGTTAAACGTGTTTGTTTGTTTGCTTGTTTTCTGTTTTTAGAGAAATGTTAGCTTTAAGTACAAATAAGAGGGCCAGTGCACCCGTGCCCGCCCCTTCACAGGCCCGGCCCACTGTTGTCTTCACCTGTCCCCAGCCCCTCAGGCGCCACCACCCCTGCAAATTGCACTGATGCTTCAGCCTCTAAGAAACGTTCAACGCAAATCTTTTCTAACACTATAAAATGCTTTTATACCAAAGAATTCAAATCTTTTCATCTCTCCCATCCCATAAAACCTTTGTTTGCACAAAGGCCTAGGTCCCTTCTTAGATCAAAGTGGCTGGCCCCTTCCCCCCTCATCTCCTTTGTACCAATTCTCTTTAAAACTGGCCAGTGGCACAGGACTGTGAGGTCAGACTCTGGACACCAGGGGTGGGGGGAAGGGGGGCAGGCATTCGAACACAATCCCGAGTGTTTCCTGAACTGATGCACCTGCTGTTCGGAGTACAGTGTCCTGACCAGGAGTGAAGCTGTGCCTTGTCAAGACCCCTCACCTGGAGGGGTGGCCTCTTTCTTTGAGGTCTGGAATTCCTTTCCAGCAATACTTACACGAAGCCCGTGGTCTGTGTGAAGGTCCATTCTGGGTCTGTTACACCTGTGGGTGTGAACACAGGTGTATTGTCATGAACCCCAGAATGCAGAGTTTGCACAGTGCTGCCTAATCACCCACCACCCCAAACTCCCTGGCAGCCACTGGTCTTCTACTGGAGCCAAGCAGGGCACAGCTTTTCAAGCCGGTGATGTGGGTCAGCCTTCTTGTGTGTCCTTCTGTGGCTTGACCCCTCGTTTCCTTTAGCACGAACAGTTCGATGATGGAGATGGATTAGTTTACACTCTTACCTGTTGTGAAACTGTGGCTCACTTCCCAGTTTGGGGAATTAGGATGAAATAAACACACTGAACATCCATGTTCAGACTTGCATGTAGGTATACGTTTGCAGCTCGCTGGGTACACAAACGGGATGGCAGGTCACATGACTGTTTGTGTTAGGAGCATCAGAATGTACTTCCTAGGCCGTGCCCCTGTTGCCTGCCCAGCACTTCAGACAGAGCCTGCAGCTGTTCCCGGTGCTGCATTTGGAGGGGAGCATTGCAGCACCTGTGCTCCTGTGGGGGCTGTCTCGGCTGTTTTAGCCTTCGGCTCCCGGACAGCACGTGTCAGTGGATCTGTAGCTCTGTCAGCATCAGCTTAGGGAACAAACACGACACAAAAACTAAAGACTCGCTGGGAATCTTTCATGAAAAGCAATGAAATTGTCACCACCAGAAACCTAAATCCGTTAGACTTCCTTTTACTTGGTCTGTATTGAGAACTGCTTTACATCGGGTTTGTTATGAGGAGCGCCACCATCATTAAGGGCATCGGGCTGGGCCTCCAGCCTCCCCTGGGTTAGCAAGTCCACTAGCTGGGCCCTGCATAGTCTGAATTCAGGCCTCTCTCCTCGAAGCTCTGTCAAGCTCTGAGCTAGTCACCTTGATTGTCCTGTAGACAGATCAAATCCGGGACCATTCCCACCTCTGCTGAGCCTGCAGTCCCCACAGTGCCCACACTCATAAATAAAAATACATTTTTATTTTTAAAGTTATACTGGCCATGGTAGCACACATCTTTAATCCCAGCACTCAGGAGGCAGAGGCAAATGGATCTCTGTGTTTTCAAGGCCATCCTGGTCTATTTAGAGAGCTCCAGGACAGCCACAGCCACATAAGGAGTAAGACAAAACAAAACAAGTGTCAACTGTGCTGGCCCAGGGCCAGTTCGATGAGGTTTCTGTTGCCCTCAGGGCACACTGGGCCCTCTGTGCCTGCCTGCAGCTCCTTCTTGACCAGCAACCTCTTAATGGCCGCTCCCAGCCTTTCCTTAATTCGACAAGCTCTCTGCTGAATCTTCTGGACCATCCTGGTGCTGAAACGAAGAAAGAATAAAAAAGTCCACTGAAAAATGAACTGTGAAAGCGTTCATAACAGATTAATGGTATATTATATGTTTTCCTTCATCAGCATTAATATTTAATGCTAAAGCAAGTGCCTGAAAGGGATGCATTTTAGAACACCAGTTTGCATTGTGTGCATAAATAGTATTTTACCACGCTGTCCCTTTAAGTCACCATGCCTGGCTCTAGCAGCCTCCGCCATCCATCTCCTCAGCTTCCCCAGGGCAGACGCTGACCTCCCTGAGAACTACATCCATTTTCACCTCCTGAGAATGAGGTCAAGTCTCACCTCCAGTATCTAAGAACTAGATCCATTCTCATCTCCCTCAGAACCAGGTCCATTCTGAGAGTGTTCATGAGCCGAATTACCATGGGCTGTGATGAGTTTTTTCAAAAGCCGTTTATCGCCAGCCCGTGTATTTGATCTGATGTCCTTTTGACTTCTGTGTAAACTTTCTGGAGTGTGTTAACTACAATCCAGGGAACTCTCACTATCAGGAACCCCCAAAGTAAAGATGCCACCAGCTATTGTCTGAGGCCTCTGGCAGAGACATCCCTGTGTACTGGGACCGGCCCTCCTGGTGTCCCCAGCTGCTGAGGGGCTCCTGAGTTAGTGTTTGTTCTGTGACTGTGAAAGTTCACACGGCCTCTCACCTGGTGGGGTGTGCCTTCAGGTGTCTGGGCCATGGTCTCAGAATGAACTGATCTTCACTCTGGAGCAGGACCTGTCTCCTGCTGACCCAAGCTGAATTATAGTTAGATCCAAAGCTGCATGCGCTTGTGGCTTTGCCCCACCACGTGGAGGCAGTGAGACCTGTGACAGGTGCGGCCTGTGGGTAGGTGTGCCTTCAGAGGCTGTGCTGAGGCCATGGCCTCTGTCTGGGTTTGCTGCTCCATGTGCATGATTGCCTTCCCGTTGAGGAACGGTGAGTGTGAACGAGGTACAGGCCCTCTGTGGCAGTCTGATAAGAGTGGCCCGTGTGTGCACATATATTTGAACGTTTGGTTCCTGGTGGGTGTACTGTTTAGGAGGGATTATAAAATGTGGCCTTGTAGGGGGAAGTGTGTCACTGGGGGTGGGCTTTGGGGTTTCAAAAGCCAACACCAGTCTCTCTGTCTCTGTGTCTCTCTGTCTCTGTGTGTCTCTGTGTCTCTCCATCTCTGTCTCTCTCTGTCTCACTGTCTCTCTGTCTCTCTGTCTCTTTCTGTCTCTGTCTCCCCAGCCTTTAATCTGCAGATAAGCTGTACCTCTCCGCTCCTGCTCCAGCACGATGTCTGCGGCCACCACGACAGAAAATCACAAACTGCAAGTTGCTCCTAACTAGAGGCTTCACGTGTGAGTCCCCGTGGTCCTGGTGTCTCCTCCCGCAGGAGAGCAGGGTGTGACACATGCTCGTGGCTCAGCCCTCGCTGTGTCAGAGAGCAGCCCGTCTCCATGACAACAACCCAAGTCTCCACGCCACGGTGCGGTCTACTAATGGCCGCTGCACCAAGCAGGTGATGGGATCACCCTCTTGGGATTGTGAACACACACAACACATGCACAACACACACCATACACACACCACACACACACCCCACACATCATACACACATGCACACACACTATCACCTATCCAAAGACACACATACAGACATACACAGAAACACACACACACACTACACACATGCACACACAGAGATACTACACAGACACACACACACAAACATACACACCACACATACACATACACACACATCACACATATACAGAGACACAAAGACACAAGACACCACACACATACACTTGCAGGCATCACACATGCAGACACACCTACACACTCACACATACTATACACACAGACATACTTTTTTTATAAAAAGCCTGCCGTGGAAACAGACCAGTGGCACAGTCTCAGCTCCCACACCAAGCATTCACTAAACTTTCCTCTGTCTGAGTCTGTGTCCAAGTGGTCAGTGTGTAGCTTTCCCGAGCCTCCGCCCCGGAGCTGTGATTCACAAGGCTGGCATTCTGGTCGCCTCCCCCTGGGGACAAGTTCACTAGTACTGCCACAAACATGCACCTAGGCCTCTGTCTGACTCCCCTAGAAAACACAGTTGGTTGGTTTGTTGTAGTGGAGGAGGAACCGGCAGTCAGGAGAGCGTCCTGATGAACCATTGTCAAGTGCAAAGCCACAGTCCTCATCCTAAAGGGAGTCAGTTGGTGCTGGAGCCATTGACTGGCCATGGCTTGGGAACACAGATACAGGTCATCCCAAATTCCCTATGACAACACGCAAGCCCTTCTGTGCAGTTTTGTCATTTTACAGAACAAAGAAAGTCCTAAGTCCAGGCAACTTCAACATGTATGGGTGAGTACAGAAGAGAGCGGCCCAGCGAGACGGGGGTGGGGGTGGGGGAGGCCTTGTCTACAAACCTGAGATGCCGTCTGTGCTGACCAGTTCTCTGTCAGCTTAACACAAAGCAGGCTCCTCAGAGGAGGAGCCTGACCTGAAGAGCAGGCGCAGGGAAAGCTGGTGGCCATGGGGAGGCCCAGCCCATGGTGGGTGCTGCTCTCTGGGGACCCATGGTGGGGGCTGGTGTGCTGGGTCTATAGGAAAGCAGGCTGAGCAAGCCATGGGGAGCCAGCCGGGGAGCGGCACCGTCCATGGCCTCTGCATCAGCTCCTGCCTCTGGCTTCCTGCCCTGCTTCCTTCGGTGCCGGACTGTGGTGTGGACCTCTGAGTGTAATAAATCCCCCCAAACTGCTCTCAGCCGAGGTGTTTCATCCAAACAGCAGTCACCCTAAGACACTATCTGCCGGCACTCAAGGCTTGAGGGGCAGTGGAGGCTGATGGAGCTGCTAAGCCAAGAGACTCGGGAGGCTTTTGTGTATTAGTGTCAGTATGTTCGTTCTGACACAGAGGTGGGCAAGGGATGGCTCCCCTGAGGCTGGAACTAGCCCAAGGTGAGGTAACTGGCCTCTGGGCCTGCAGCAGTCCAGCCTTTCCAGCCGCAGACAGCTTCTGTTCAGGAGGTTTCCGTCACAGCTGTTAATTTCCCCTACTGTGAAATCAGAAAATGATTTCTCCTTAAGGCACACCTAGGGATATTTGATTGAAACTGATATGCAAAAACATGGCTCAGAGAAAAGCTACAGGGCCTTGGTGCTCACCACACCACAGGGTCACAGAAGCCGCAGCCTGAGACCAGGCGATGCGAGGAAACAGTGCTAGGCCTAACAACAGCAAAACAGAACCAAAGCTGCCATCGCGTGCGAAGCCCCAGTCCCTCCTCCCCTCCACCCCTTCCTGCCCACATGCTGCCAGCGCTCATTCTGTGGTGTCACTTTCTCCTTCAGGGACCCCTTCAGCTCGTGCCCTTAGCACTCTACTCAAGGGATCCTAGTTTTATGGGAACGTCTCACGGTGGCGTTGTCTACTCCAGAATGCTCTTCTTGCTCTGAGTTGGGCCATGTGTGAGGATGTGGAGGATGCCAGGAGGAGTGCCCAGAGCAGGACACCAAGGGTGGGAGATACACACAAATGCTTGGCTCCTCAGGGTGTGACCAGAAAGCAAGGTTCCACCCCACAGTGTCGACTGCCTTGGGTACCCCAGCCCCTGACATTTGGCCTTCCTCATAGCCCAGTTGCTTTCAGTGCTAAGGGGAAGGCAGCTATTAACATCAGCACCACAGAGGCCATTAGGAATGCATGCCTTCCCTGACCCAGGCCACCTCAGGCCATTGCATCTGTAGGGAAGAGGTCGAGGCGCCCTCCTCCTCCTCACAGAAAAGAGGAGTTTCCACCCTCTTCTCTCAGTCCTTACATCTGTAATTATTTTGGGAACTCTCTTGTAAGTTGCCTCCCAGTAGAACTGGGCATCCATATTTTGTTCCTTTATTATTTGTTCCCTGCAACTAAATCAAATGTTTGATTTGCACATCATAAGCAAACATACAACCTCCATGGAAAGCTATAAGGAGCTCTAGAGAAATGTCTTGTGGGTGCTCATCAGTGGAAATGCCTCCCACACCCTGAGGGCCCCTCTTTCCCTAGAACAATAAAATGCAAATATTAGCCTGGACAAATATATCTATCTATCTATGGTTTTTTGGACAGGGTTTCTCTGTGTAGCCCTGGCCATGCTGGAACTCCCTCTGTAGACCAGGCTGGCCTCAAACACAGAGATCCACCCACCTCGGCCTCCTGAGTGCTGGGATTAAAGGCGTGCACCACCACACCTGGCGGCAAACTTTATTTTAAACTGACATGTGGACAATTGCTGTGCGTGACTGTGTTTACTGTGTTATGAATTACAACCCACGCAGAGATTCATGGTGCCACTATCCCAAACAGTCCTCTCTGCTATTCTTTTTTATATTTATTTTTGGGGTGAAGAGGGCAGCCGTGCGAGTGAGTGTACAAGTGTGAGTGTACAAGTGCACTGGCTGTGGAGGGCGGAGGTCAACCTCAGGTTGTTATTTCTCAGGAACTCGCCATGATTTGAGACAGTCTCCAGGGCCAGCCTCTAACTGAGCAGCCTCCGCTAACTGGCCAGTAAGCCCTAGGGATGCGCCAGTCTCCGCCAGTAGCAGCTTCAGAATGTGTGCCACAAACCCAGCTTATCACGCGAGCTCTGGGCATGAGGCTCCGTCCTCACACGTGCATGGCAAGCACTTTGCTGTCAGCCGTCTGCCTGTCCCCTCCCTGTGCTTCTCCTACCGTCACCCCCTTCCCTCTACTCCTGCATTAGCTACACCCCAACATCCCATGCATTTTACCGTGGTATACATTTGCTTCAGTTCATCTTGAAGTATTTTCTAAATTCCCTTGTGATCATTCAAATTTTCCCCATTGTTTATGAAAGAGTATGTTCTTTCATTTCTCCATGTTTGGGGATTTCCCAAACTTCCTTCATTTATTTATTTTAATTTCATCTCATTGTGGTCAGAAGAGATTCTTTGTATGAATTCTTTTAACTCCTTATGGCCTGTTTTGTGGCTCCGGATATGGTGTATTCTTGAGAATGAACTTGGGAAAAAGCATATTATGTTGCGGGGTTCCTGGGTACCCGGCGTCACAGGATTGTTCCAGACTTCTGTTCTCTCAGGGTCTTCTGCCCTGCTCTTCCCTTAGTGCTGAGAAGGAACCGTCAGGACTCTGTGCCATTGCGCTGCCTCTATTCCCTTTAACCCTGACAATCTGTGCTTCGTGTAATCGGGGCCTGTTGTTGGTTACATATATGTTTATGTCTGTGTTTCTGAAGTCTTAGCCCCCAGCCATTATATCATGCCATTGTCTGTTGTGAAAACTTAGTCATAAACTCTGTTATTTTCCTTCACTCTAGATAGTCCATTTCCCTTTGGGATATTGTTTGTGTTGTATATTTTCTCCTTTCTTTCCTTGCCACCCTTTGAATTTAAGGTTTGTGTCCTACCTATATGTCATTGCCTCTTCCCCCGAGAGTTAGTCCAACTGGGCCAAGGGACCACCCCCACTCGAGTGCCTGTCCACCACATGGCTAACGTCCATGCTGGAGTAACCCATTTAGCAAGGCTTTGCTTTCCTTCCTCCATGCTGCGCCTTCAGGCAGCTGCCAAGCTCACAGCTTCCTGCTGTGGCGTTTCTTGTGTGAACTGTATAAACTTGCCCTTGAGTTTTCTTTCTTTCTTTCTTTCTTTCTTTCTTTCTTTCTTTCTTTCTTTCTTTCTTTATTTATTTTTATTATTTTACTATTTTATTAACAAGACTAAAAATCTCAAGAGGGACCTAGATTTCCCTGCTCTGCGAGGAGTCCCGCAAATCTCCAATAGCAAATATGTCTTATAGTCGGGTCAGGTCTGTCTGCCCACTCTGCCCATCTCTGCTTTGGTTAGAACATTTGTTCACGTACATTTACTAACACTGAGAAGGTAGAAAGTGCATGTGCCATTCAGCCACTTGAATTCTACGTGTTGTGGCTTCTTCTTCCTTCTTTTATATTAAATACTAAATGTTATCGTTTTTTTGAGTCAGGGTCTAGTATGAAGTGAGGACATGACTGTTTCAAGGTATGACTGAGGAGGTTTTTATTGTAGATATGAGGAAGAGAACAGCCAAAGGCATCTGGAAGAGTCCAGAGCAGGAAGAGAAAGCAGTAGAGTAACTATGGCCAGCAACATGAACTGGGCCATGGGCAGCAGGAGAGGAGGACCCAGAGGGGTCAGGAAAGAGCTAAGAGCGTGCAGGGCCAGACAGCAAGGTTGCATGGGAACAAGAAGCTGGAGGAAGGGAAGCGTAGGGTGGAGGGTGGGGTGAGAGGAGCCGGGAGGGAGCCGGGATTCTGGGAGAGCCTGGAGGCCAGCATGCATGTCAGTGTGCTAACGGGCACACTAGCCATTTGTCCTGATTTTCTTCTGGACACTGGCTGTTCTGAAACTCACTGTGTAGACAAAGATGGCCTCAGTCTCCCAGAGCTCCACCCCCCAAATGCTGGATTAAAGGAGTGTGCAATCACACCCAGCTTGAATGCATGTTTTTAGTGTGTCATGCTTGTGTCCTATCAGAGTCCGTCACTCAACCCTGGGCTCCCATATGTCTCCTTTACCTGCCTTTGCACCTTTTCAGGAACACTGGGTTAGTGTAGACCATTCAGATAGAACTAATTGGACTCAGGAAGATATCAGTAATTTTTTAAGGCTGTTAGCCAAGTATGGTAGCTCAAACATTTAATCCCAGCACTCAGGAAGCACAGGCAGGCAGATCTCTGTGAGCCTGAAGTCAAGCTAATCGATATAAAGAATTCCAGGCCAGGCAGGGGTGCAAAGAGAGATCCTGTCTCAGAAATAAAAAGTAAAATAAAGATGTGAAGTTGAGGGGGAGCTGGGTTTCAGGGCACCAGAGGGAGAGGGAAGAAAGCAGGGTGGGGTGATATGATCCGGATACATTGTAGGTGCTGGAGAGAGAGCAGAGGCTAGGAACACCTGCTCTTCAAATTTTTAAAAAATAAGAACTAAAAAGGAAGGACATGACTGTTCTATGGTAAAGAAAGTTTACTGCACATAAAAGGGGGAGCATAGCAGAGGCAGAGACTCCTGGGAGAGTCCAGAGTGGACAAGACACTGAGCCAGGCCTTGTGAGGAGAAGGAGAGAGGGAAGAAGCAGACCAAGAGGCCAAGAGAATAAAGGTAGACAAAGGAGAAAAGTCCGGGTAACCAAAATGGCTGCTTTATATAGGGAAGGGCAGCCCAGTCCCTGGGCTGGAGAAATTTAGGGTAGGGGCCAGGATGCCAGCCATTCCCTGTAACAGGCAAGGACTAAAGGATGCTGGGAGAATCTGGTGGTCAGGACCACTTTGGATTGTTAAATAGGCACCTCAGCCATTTGTCTGGGCTTGAGGCCTAACAACACTCTTGTTGAGGACTGGTTCAGTTCCTGGAGCCCATATGATGGCTCACAACATCAGCAGTTAACACACACCAGGCCTGGGGCATATGCCTATAATCAAGTACTCAAGAGCCTGGGGTACCAGGATATCGAGCTGAAGGTCAGCGCAGGCCACAAAGAGATTTCAAGGTCAGCCTCAGCCACTTAAAGAGACCCTCATAGACACACACCAGAGAGACAGAGACATACAGCAAGCTCAGGACATTTCGACCAACTTCCCCCCCCCCCGCTATGCCCCTCCTCCCCAAATTTCCACAACTTCCCAAAATATCCCACCACCTGGAGACCAGCCTCTCAATACTGAGCCTGGAGGGACATGCCCCATTCAGACTCTAACAGGTGCTAAAGCCTAGGTAGCATTGTTGCTTGTGAGGCTCCAAAATTAGTTTCAAATTGTTACAATCCCAAATCCAAACACACAGCAGAGCAGAACAGACAGTCATAAACGACTAAAAAGAAAGTAGGCTGCTGTAACTCCACTGTTGTTCCCACATGGGGCGAACGAGTGAACACAGACCCCAGTGAGCAAACCTGACAAACAGCACTCATCCTGGAGCGTTCTCTGCTCTCTCACAGCCACTAGGGCTGGGCAGTCCCTGCTAAGGAGCATTTGTCAGCCTGTGGTGCTCCTAGGGGTTCCTTTCATGTCCCAGTAGCAACTTGATTTCCCTTCCCACACACAGAAACACCCTGCAACTAAAAATGAATTTATTATTTTCTCTTGCATAGAAAAGATGAAAAGCCCAGTGAAGCTCTCCTAGAAACGACCAAGGGGAACCAAGCTACACTTTGGAAATGCTGTGAAATTTTTATGAACATTGCCTGCATACTTTCTATTAAAAAAAAAAAAAGACAAAAATTCACAAGTTTATTTGGCTTTCAAAGACCTGATATGGCCTCAAGGTGATATCTGCACAACTACAGGTAGAGGCTCCTCTCCTCAGTCACGGCCACCGTGTCCTCAGTTTGGCACACCACGAAGTCATGGGAAGGTCAGCGTTGAGAGCCCTGAGAGCAGAGATCGGGGCAGCTGGGCATTTGGGTCAGCACTGTTTCTGGAGCCCATCCTTCCTGAATGTGACCAATGTAAGAAATCCAAAGGAATGCTCTCCTTCAAACAAGAAAGATTTCACTCAAGGATCGGTGTGATGGCTGTTCTTGATTATCAACTTGACTACATCTGGGATTAACGAACATCCACCTGGCTGGGCCCACCTGTGAGGGATTTTGTTTGGTTGGTTTTGGTTTTGGTTTCTGAGACAGAGTTTCTGTTTCTCTGTTTCACACACACACACATATGAGAATTTTTCTTTGAGACAGAGTTTCTCTGTGTAGCCTTGGCTGTCCTGGACTCACTTTGTAGAGCAGGCTGGCCTCCAGCTAACAGAGATCCTCCTGCCTCTGCCAGCCTGAGTGCTGAGATCACAGGTGTGCACCACTGCACCCAGCTGGGTTTTTTTTTTTTTAATTAAATCATTTGTGGGAAGATGCACTTCTAATTCAGATCTTTCAGGAAGTGGGAAGACCCATCCTTGATCTGGACCACTCCTCCTGGCAGCCCCTCTGAAGAATGTGGAGAAGGAAGCTCGCTCTCTCTGCCTTCCACTCTCACTCTCTAGCAAGCCCACTCCTTCACTGGCATGAGAGCACCTCTTCAGGATTCCAGCACACACTGAAGACCAGCTGAGACATCCAGCCTTGAGGGCCGAACAGCTCCTGGATTTCAGACCTTCTGTTGGTAGACAATCATAGTTGAACTAGCTGGACCACACCCTATAAGTCATTCTAATAAATCTCATATATAGCCAACGAAGTGGCTCACGCTGGTAATCCCAACACTCAGGGAGGCAGAGGCAGGTATTTCTCTGTGAGTTCAAGGCCAGCCTGGGCTACAAAGTGAGTCCAGGACAGTCAAGACTACACCGAGAAACCCTGTCTCAAGGAAAAATTATCATATATATATATATATATATATATATGATATATATATTCCAAATATAAAATATATATAAATATATATATGATGAATATATATTTTATATTTGGAATTTACTGGGTATTAATTTATATAAAACAATTTTTATATATTCATTCTGTAAGATCTGTTAACTAGAGAAGCCTGAACAACAAAATCAGTGAAAAGGTGGAGCCACTGGGACTATTCAAAGGTCGCCAGATGGCAACTGTCCACAGGGAGGGCCTCTTTTCCCGTTAAAGCCGGCAGCTCCAGCAGCTTTGTTAGCTCTGCTGATGTTATAGAGCACTGTCCCCCACGGAAAACAGCCATTGCCACCTCAACAGAGCGCTGTGACTCCCCACAGGGGAGCCTCCAGGTCAGGATTACCGATATTTCCTCAGGAAGAGAGGGGGCAGGAGGATCAGCAGACTGTCGCTGGGATCTGAGCCTGTCCTCCAGCATTTTCCTGTCAGGGGGATATAATCTACCCGCCGGCACACGCTCTCGGTCCTGGGAGTTGCTAGAGCATATGGAGTCTGGAAGGTTAAAGGAAGGCGGGCTTCCAGCTCCCCATGTGTGTGGAAGTTAGTGTTCATGCTGGGGGAGGCTTGGAGTGATGGAGTCATTTAGGGAACCCTTTCTCCTGGGAGTAACCCTCACTTGCACTCTGGCGAGTCTGGTCCCCTAGGCTGACTGGAGACCCAGCCTCCCCCTGCAAGCATCCCTGAAGTGTTCTCATTCCCTTAAGGACCTCACTGAGGCAAAATTCTTGAACTGCAGAAATGGCCAATAGGAAGCCTGAGCTTATTAAAAGAAAACCTTCAGCTCCACCTTAGGCAAGGCAGAAGGGAGAGCTTTTACAGACTTCTGAAGAGAGAGCTCATCTTGTTTACACTGCTGTGCACATGAGCCCAGGGCTTCTGAGCCACCTTGCTAAAAGTGTAATTTACAGCAAGGTTTAAAGGTTGGAGAATTTTCTTCTGTAAACAAAGTTATAAGGTGGATTTATGAGGGGCGTTGTTTAGATTTAGGAACCTAGGGGAGAACTAAAACTCAAGATCGTAAATCAGTTTGTCTCTGAGTACGCAGTTAGTTTACCGTCTTGACATCTCTGGGATGTCTTTCGGAAAACATGCAGAGTCTCTGTGGGTGATTTTGGCTTCCTCGGTGGTATCTGAAGCCTCCTGCTTCAACCAGCAGAAAGGGGAAGTCAGACCCGAGGGTGAAGAGCCACTTTTCTTCCTCATGTTCTCCCTCCTATGCTGTGGTGGTCTTTCTGTCCTGCTCAGTGCTCTAGTCCCACTCTCGGAAGGCGGAGGTGGAAACAGCACTTAAATCTATGAGTTCAAAATTAGTCCAGGCTACACAGTCAGATCCAAAGAAAGGCGAGTCTGGAGAAAAGAGGAAGGGAGAGGAGTTGATGAGGTGAGGGGGGTGGGAAATGAACTCTCAAAAAGGTGGCCCACTTTCTGGAGGTCCAGGATGTCTGGCCTTCTCTGAAGTCCCTTTCAATGCACATTCTTAAAGCTTTATTAAAACTTTCTTCTCCCTCCTTCTCCTCCTCTTCTTCTGCTTCTTCTCCTTCCTTTTCCAATTCCTCCTCCTCCTTGTACTTCTTCCTGAGCCTGGGTCTCACTATGTCTCCTTGGCTAGCTTGTACTGTGTCCAGGGTGGCCTTGAGTTCACAGAGGTCTGCCTGCTTCTGCCTCCCAAGTGCTGTAAGAAAAGGCTCACACCACCTCACCTAGCTCTAAAAGCTTTCTTAATAAGTTGCGACTTGTACTTGGAGTGGAGGCTGAAGGAAAGAAAATCCAGCATGCAATGTTAAAATGCTCTTTCTCTGAGACATGCAGCCAGATTTTATGCCTAGTAGTAAAAAGCAGACAGCTAAGAGATTACCAGACCACCCATCCAGAAAACCAGTCAATGTAAGACAGAAAGCCAAACTGCACACCACAGAGCAGCCATAGCAGGTGTAATATCCGCGCTGACATGGTGATGTTTTCACTGACCTTTGTAGAAACCAATCCGAGTAGAAATGGCAATTCCTCATGACCGGAAGCCTTCTCAAGCTTTTCAAACTTGGAAATCTTGGGCACACCTCAGGAAGATCTTATCAAATTTGAGATGTTACAAATTCATTAATATGATACTAAATTATTATACTAAACCAGAAAGCAAGAAACAATTATAAATCTGACTGGGGAGGGAGAGATGGCTCTTTGGGGAATGTGCTTGTTCTACACATATGAAGACCTGAGTTGGACCCCACATTCGGACGCGGGGTGTGGCAGCCCACACCTGACCTCCAGCACTGGGCATCGACACAGGAGGATCCCTGGGGCTTGTTAGCCAATCAGCTACTCAGTCTGGGGAGCTGCAGACTCGGTGAGGATGCTGTCTCAAAAAATCAGAATAAAAATAAAGTGGAGTCAGGTGTAGAGGCTTACACAGACAGGGGAAGCTCTTTGAGTTCTCGGCCAGGATGGTCCACGCCAACCAAAGTGTGACCCCGTCTCAGAATATGAAAGTACTAATAGATGGTGGAGTAATAGAAGCGGACAGATGTCAAGCCACGGCAGCACATGTGCAGATGTGTGCAGGCGTGGGCACACACGTGCTCAGAGAGAAGGGGGGGTCTGGGGCTTGCTGCTGCTGCTCTTATTGATGCTCTTGGTGGGACAGGGAGGGGTCGATGAGAAAACGGGTGTATTCCTGCCGGGGTAGCTTAAAGGACTACGGCCTTCACTCTGTTGCCTGGTCCCATGTCTCTCGATTGTCTACACTTCTGCCCGCCTTGGCACCTCGTATTCTGTGATGGAAATGCTGCCCTGGAAGCCATTACAGGACCAAGTACACAGGGTCCGTAAGATGGCTCAGAGGAGAGGACACCAACTGAGAAAATGCTTCTGTAAGATCAGGCTGTGGGCAAACCTTTGGGTTTCTTAGTTAGTGACCCATAGTGGGTGGTGCCATTCCTGGTTGCTGGTCCCGGGTTCTATAGGAAAGCAGGCTGAGCAAGCCAGGGCAAGCAAGCCAGTGAGCAGCTCCCCTCCATGCCTCTGCATCAGCCCTGCCTCCAGGTTCCTGCCCTGAGTGAGTTTCCACCCTCACTGTTTCTGATGATGAACTATTATATGGAACTGTGAGAGAAATAAACCCTTTCCTCCCCAAGCTGTTTTGCTCACAGTGTTTCATCCCAGGAAGCCTGAGACACCTGCTCAGGGCCGACATTCTCTCCCTTAGCGTCTGTGGGTTGAGCAGACTGGGGCAGCTCACACCAGACCACACTCCAGCCATGGGCCAGTCTGTGTTCTTCCTTGGGCTTGACTGGGGAAGAGTCCTCTCCCAGCTCATTCACTGGGTGGTCAAAAATCACATGGCGGAAGCCCTCGGCTGTCAGGAGCCACCTGCACTCTCGGCCTCTTGACCTCCATAAGGGAGTCAGAGGAGATGGTTCCCTCCTCAGGGGTCAGAGGAGATGGCTCTTCTGCAGCTTCTGGGCTCTACAGTCTCTCATCTCTGACCTACACGTTCTTCAAAAGAGCGCACTCGGTCAGGCTCACTGGCTCAGGAAGATGGCAGGATCTCAGAATTCTGCCTGGTGCAGAGGTAACAGGAAGGGAGGGGTAGTGTCTGGCTTTACACGCGAAGGTGTGACCTCCTTCTTAATATAGTGCAGCATAGATGCTGTGTTACTGGGTTGACGTTGTTGTGTGTGTGTGTGTGTGAGGGCCCACCTGTGTGTTTGTGTACCTCATGCATGCCTGGTGCCCACTGAGGCTGGAAGAAGGCATCGGGTCCCCTGGAGCTGGAGGCATGGGGAATTGTGAGCCACGGTGTGGGCTCTGGGGACTGAACCCAGGTCCTCTGCAAGAGCAGCAAATGCTCTCAACCTCTGAGCAGTCGCTCCAGCCTACATCATCATTACTTTTCAATAAATTAAAGGTGTTTGCATGAAGCACATCGATCGATTTGCACCATTTTCCAAATAGCTCTAATGATTGCTAGCAGTTTTGAGCAATAAAAATAATTCACACATGTGAGAATGTATTTTCTTCCATATAAGTGAGAATCAAGGGTGAGCTTCGCAGGATTTAACAGGCGGCTTCAGGGTCATCAAGGATCTGGGTTTCTGTACTTACCTATGTTTTGTTGGTTCGTCTTGTTTCTTTCATTTACTTATTTATTTAACTTATCTGTTTCCTTGCGGGGTCTCATGTAGCCAGCCCCAGCCTTGAACCGTGCAGCTGAAGATGATCTTGAGCTCTGATCCTGCTGCCTCTGGCCCCTCAGTGCCCCAACACACCACGCACAGCATTACATTCTTAAAAAAAGAGTAGACCAGACAGACATGGCGCGCCTTTAAGCCCAGCGCTCAGAGGACAGAGGCAGGTGGATCTCTGTGAGTCTGACGCTAGACAGGGCTACAAAGTGAGACCCTGGCTTTAAGACAAAACAACAACAACAGCAAAATGCAGTCAAGACAACACACATATCTAGCTCCGGAAGTGGATGTATCGCTGGTCAGGCTGCTGTGCACCCTTTCTTAAGAAACTGGCCTGCAGCGCCACCTTCCGGATATTCGCAGACATGATCACTGGCTCCCTGCTGTTTCTGGCGGAGCTCCGATTGGACACCTGAACCCTGAGCTTTCTGTCCCTGGAACTGATGGCCATGGGAGCAAGCGGGCAGCAGAGGGCGCAGGCCGTTCCGTGCCGGAATGAAGATTAGCCCTGATAAAGCTCCAGTTAACTCCAGGTGTCCTTGTAAAAGTCCAGCTTTTATCGACTCCAGATCTTGGCATGCTGCAAATGCGGGGTTGCAAATCCAGCACTATCTTATTGGAAGACGACACTTTAGTGCCTTGGCGAAGGTCAAGAGCGTGTTTTGCGTATTTCAAAGGGCAGAATCTAGAAAGGTCTACCTTCTAAGGACATACTTTCATACAAAATGCCCAAGGCTAAGGATACGTTTTGTGTTTTCTTAACATTTATTTGAACTGGGTGCACCAGCTTTTGGCAGAAGACGATAAAGTCTCATAAGTGCATATTCATTTACAACCCGACCCCAAACACTTTTTAGCTTGGGTTTACTGCAGCCTCTGTGCTCGTTTGTGTAATCCCAACACACCAAACAGGAATGGGCGATGGATTCATTCCTAGCTACCTGTCTTCAGCTGGTGGAGCGGGTGCCTGCACCCCTCCCACACGGAAAGCCACGGCTGGAGGATCTTGGGTTTGAGGTGGGCTTTAAAACAAGAGCCTGTCTCAGCACCGACCCATGATAAACTATACTCTTTCTCAAACATTTACAGTTGTTTGCCAACATGTGAAAGAGACGTGGGGATCTTTAATAAGTCATTTGTGTACAGATTGTCCGCACCTCCATAGCCAGCTCCAGGCACTCAGCAACAGCAGGTTGCATCATCCCTAGCCTAGCGGTTCGGACACAATCCCACTGTCCTCCCCTGCTCATGTGCTGCATCATCTTCTAAAAGAGCCTGTTCTCTTTCCCTCCACCCTCACCCAGAGGTCACCCCTGTATCCCTTCCCTTAATAAACCTCTCAGTAAGATCTGTCCCATCATGTCACTTTATAACATCCACTAGTGTTATGATAACGCTAATTATCATAATCATAATTTAATCCAGGAGAGAACAGCTTTTAGTGGGTATTTGAACTGTGTGTAGCAGGTCCTCCTGCCTCTGCTTCTCAAATCCTGGTATTACAGGCCTGCACACCATGCCCAGTTCAAAAGGAAAAAAGAAAGCATAAAATAAATACTAGCTTAGAGTTTGTAGAGACAGGCTCAGCAGCTGCTCTCCCAGAGCACCCCCGTTCCCAGAACCCAGGACAGGAGGCTCACGGTGTTGTAAACTGCTAAACGCTCCAGCCCCTCTGCGGAGACCCACTTCAGTTCTTAGCAGAACTGCAGCTCCTCTGTTAACACCTGATGTCGCCGTTAGCATATCAGAGGCCCTTTTACCTCCCAGTCACCATCTTGAGTATGAGGTAAAATCAAGTTCAAGTTCCCAGGCTCTACATTCTTGAGCACAGGATACAATTCAATACTTCAATGCTTGTTGCTTAGAATAAAGCAATAGATGATAAATGCATGTTCTGTTTGAATTAAAAATACAAGCATGTTGTTAGAAGTAAAATCACTACATCCTGCTATGTTCTTTACTCCCAGAAAGCTGGAAAGCCCCCAAGAGTTCCCCCTATCCT
Source organism: Rhombomys opimus (assembly GCA_010120015.1). Lineage (NCBI taxonomy): Eukaryota > Metazoa > Chordata > Mammalia > Rodentia > Muridae > Rhombomys > Rhombomys opimus. Next base: position 53,500 of record REGO01000177.1, read on the forward strand.
AAATCCCAGCCAATCAGCTTAAAGTGCTTTGTCTAGCCACCTAGATACAACAGAATACACTTGGAACAATATCAGTTATGTTTAGCTGGTCAAACTAATGTAATGCTGCCCCCCCCCAACTTCCTACACCTGGTCACCTGGCTGTTACCTGGTTACGGTTATGGTTTTGTATAAAAACTTGCCTTAGAAACAGACCAGCTTCATAGTCTGGCTCCTGAGTACAGATTATGACCCTGAATGGTCAGTCTTTGTTCAGCATTCAGAAAACTTCCATCTGAGTCTGGTGTCCAAGTGGTCAGTGTGCAGCTGTTCCTGAACCCACAACAACCCTGTAACTCCAGCTCCAGGGCGCCCACACCTCTGCTTTACCATGCACACCCCCACATGGAATAAAACCATAGCATAGTAAATGTTTAAAAGTCAAAGATATTCTAGGTCAGGCATGGCACACACCAGTGACCCCAGCTGCATAGCAGCTTTAAGGCCAACCTAGGCTGTGTTACATCTTTTTGATTTTTTAATCTTAGCATATATGTCTATGTGAGGGTGTTGGATCCCCTGGAACAGGCGTTACAGACAGTTGTGCTGGGAACTGAACCCTGGTCCTCTGGAAGAACAGTCAGTACTCTTAACCACTAAGCCATCTCTCCATATCTTTGTTTTGTTTTTCAAAACAAGGTTTCTCTGTGTAGCCTTGGCTGTCCTGGCCTCACTTTGTAGACCAGGCTGGCCTCGAACTCACAGAGATCATCTGCCTTTGTCTTCACGTCCCGGGATTAAAGGTGTGTGCCGCCACTGCCTGGTGACACATCTGAAACAAAAACAGACAAAACACACAAACTAACATCAAATTATGCATGTGTGTTTGTATTTATACATATATGTGTGTGTATGTGCACATACATAATATAAATATATATTATATATAAACATAAAAATAAACATAAATATATAATTTGTTGGTGGTGGATATATATTGGTGGACATGTTTGATAGAGTAAACTCCTAGGTGCTGAGTAATCTCTAGTATTAAAGTAATATATTATTATTATATGTAAAAATAATAACTAAAGAGAAAGAGCCCATGAATTGGAGAGGTCAGGGAACATGGGAGAGGGTGGTAGGAGGAAGTGGAGGGGAGAAAGTGGTGTAATTATATTTTAATCAAATAAAAATTAATATATATTATATATTATAGAAAAATATGACAGAATCATCAGTTAAAAGACTATCAAGCCGGGAGTGGTGACGCACGCCTTTGATAGCAGCGCTCAAGGAAGCAGAGGCAGGTGGATCTCTGTGAGTTCAAGGCCAGCCTAGTCTACAAAGCGAGTCCAGAACAGCCAAGGCTACACAGAGAAACCCTGTCCCGAAAAACCTTTAAAAAAAAATTTTTAAAAGAGGAATGATCACTTCGTTTTCTAGTATTCGGAGTATATGACACTATATTCCTTGCAACTAGAAAAAACCCTCTCAGAGCAGCTTTAAAACTGGGGGTGGGGGTGGGGGGCGTGGAGGGAAGCCTCGAGAGCGCATGTGCCTGCAGGAGTCCCAGCGCCCCCGCTGCAGCTCGCCATCGGTTCTGGCAAACCTGACACCAGGCGCACAAGCGGTGCACAAACGTGCGTTCAGGAGAAACACTCACTCATACAAAAATATTGTTTAATTAAAAATGTGGGAGGGTGCGAGGGACCGGGCGGCGGTGAGTTCAAGGCCAGCCTGGTCTACAGAGCGAGCTCTGGGGCAGCCAGGGCTGTGACATAGAGAAACCCTGTCTGGAAAAAACAAAAACAAAACAAACAGGACAGAAAACGTGGGAGGGGCTGGCCCAGTGTCACAAATTGGTAACCCCAGCGCGTGGGAGACTGAGGCAAGGGGACGCGTGCACCAAGTTCTACGCTTTGTCACCAAATGGACCTAGGCGGAGGGCGCGCTGGCCGCAGGAGTCCATTCCGGCTTCCCTCCGGAGAGCGACGCGGGTCCTCGGGGAAACCCCTCGCTTCGGGGTTCAGAGCGGCACTGACTTCTAGGCGCCCGCTTTGAAGCAATGGCCTTGAACACCTTCAGGAGAGCGTCCGCCAGCCGGGAGGGGCGTGGCCACGGCCGGCCAGGGGCGGGGCATGGGGCGGGGCTGTCCCGAGGAGACCTGGCATTGGCTGTCGCGGCGGGGAGCGTCGGCGGGGCGGGGCGGGGCCAGCCCCAGGCCTCCGGGCATTGGCTGGTCGGGCGGCCAGGGACACGTGGTGCGGAACCGGCAGGGTAAGCGGGCGGCCCGGGGGCCTTCCTTCCCGGGAGGGCGCCGGCGGGCTCGGTGCGGGGCCGGACGGCGGGGGAGCCGCCCTGGGCCGCGTGGATGTGCGGGGCCCCGGGGCGTGCGGGTGGGAGCGGCGGCAGCCGGGAGGCCCCGATCCCTGACGCGCTGTCAGCCCAGGCCTGAGTGACGCAGGCCCCGGCGACGGCCCGCGCTTCCGAAGGGCCGTAGCCCGGGACCCAGGCCTCCCCCGCCGCAGGGTGGGTTCTGATCCCCGAGCCCCACCAGTGCCGGGTCAGCCCGGCCACCCGTGCGCGCTGCGCGGCCGCTGGGCCGTGCGTCCGGGCCGGCCTGCGTGGCGGCGTGGGGGCCGAGGGGTCGCAGGGAGCAAAGGCTGGGCAGTCCTCACCCCTAACTTGGAGTCCCAGGATGCTGCCTGGCGCCAGGCGCTCCTTGGGGGCAAAGGCCCCGGGCAGAGTCCACCTGGACCTTGCCCAGGGTGGATCCGCAGGGGAGAGGACCCCCCTCTGCCAGCTTGCTCTTGCGATTAGGCCGCTCATTCATTCACTAGTCTCAGCTTACTCATTTGTAAAGCGGAGGGCCGAGGACTGCCAGTCTTCTCCAGCCAGCCTTGTCCTCTCGGACTCGAGGCGAAGGCCCTGTTTGGGACGGGTTTGTGCCGCTCCCTGGGAACTTCGGACTTACCGATAGTGAAGTTGTTTGGCAGGAAGACGGCTTCTGTTAAGCTCCACCAGCACCGCTTTTTACCTTAATAAATGGATTCCAAGTGACGGCCTTGATGTTGGGGGAAGGGAAGCAGGGGTCATCAGAACCTAGTGGGGGCAGCGTGGAACCGGGCCTAACTCGCTGTGTCTGGAGGGACAATTTAGAGGGAGGGTTCGTTTTAAGGTGCTCTGGGAGCTCTGGGGTAGTTGCTTCCTCTCTGCTACTGCCCTCAGAGAAGGGCGAACCTCAGATCCAACATCTTTGCGCGAACGTTAGTAACAAAGTTGTTGGTTTAGCTGTGAGAATGTGAGTCCGCGGTGATTGGGATTTATGCAAGAACAGAGCCCTGGTGAAACCTACCTACTCCATGTAGCAGATGGGCCTGCAGGGCAAGGTTTCACCGTGTAAACTGACGCCACAGCAGCATCTGTGGCGTCTCCCAGCGGCCCTGTCAGGGGAGGCTGTGTGAGGCAAGATGGAGCGGCCCTAGCAGTTCCGTCTCCCACCCTGGCAGCAATCGCGTTTGCTATTTGAGGTGCCCTGGGATTTCAACTGCTGGAGAAATTTCAGTGTGCTGCATAGCCGCCACACCTGGCACCACAGAGCATCGCCTCCCTCCCCTGTTTAGAGAAGCAGTGTTCTGCAACCCCCAGCCGAGGCCATGCCCCAGCCGCGGTAGCAGGTCACTTGCTTTCACCGCAGGATGAATGTTCTCAGCACCACCAAACTGTGTTTCACTTATGCTGAATTAAGCCCAAGTCTTGATATTTGAAGAAAGAGAAGACACCAGCTGCAAATCTCAGTGCTTGAGGCGTCTGTATGTCACACTGATTACTTTTTTAAAAACAGCTCCACAAATTACTTTCTCCTGCCTCTGTAGAGTGCAGGAGTTCCGGGGTCTCAGAGATGAAAACGGAATGCTGTAACCTGTGCCCAGCAGACTGGAGTTGTAGCTCTGGCTTCTACTCTCAGTACCGGGGAACTGGCTGTACTGGTGCGCGCTTGGAATTCTAGCAAGTGCAGGTGAAAACACGAAGATCAAAAGTTCAAGGACAACCTAGGCTACACTGTCTTGTTTTTAAACGGGAAAAAGCAGGCACTGAGTGTATTTGTGCAGTGCCTAAAATGTGTGTATCCATGCGTGCCCCTACACTGTGCAGAACGGCATAGCTTCTCAGACCTCGGCCAGTTCTTCGTGGCGAAAACACTGCCCGGCCCTTCTAGCTTTCTGAAAAAGCTGGTAGCTGCTCTCCGTGGCGGCCCTCCTGCAAAGTGGGAGTTTCCTCAGCTCTGGCTCTTAAGGAGATTGAGCGGAGTCCCTTGATGTCAGTGGTCCTCAGCTGAATTCATCTTGCTTTCTGGACCCTGCTGGGTGTAGGTTTGCAGTTGAAGAGCCAGAAAATAAGGGGGAGTTGTTGTTTGTTTGCTTGCTTGCTCTTTGAGACAGGGTCACACTGTCTCTCTGGCTGGCCTGGAATTCACTCTGTGTGTATAGCAGGCTGGCCTCCTATTTTCAGAGTTCCGCCTGCCTCTAACCTCCCCTGTGCTGGGATTAAAGGCATTTGCCACCACGCCCGTCCTGTGACATTTCTATTGAGATCTTTGAAATGATTATTTCTTCTGTAGTGACAGAAGGTTAATAGTTCACCCTGTGCTTTAAGACTATAAAATCGGGTCTGTAGTTCCGTTGGTAGAGTGCTTGTAAAGCATGCAAGAAATCCTGGATTCAGCCTCCATTACCACACGCACCTGGTAGTTTGGATTTATAATCCCGACTCACACATACATACAGGCAAGAGGATCAGATGTTTAAAGCTGGCCCAGGCCACAAGGCGGCCTGTCTCAAAACAAAAAGTAAGTGCCAACTAGGCCTGCTGACACACATCTGTAATCCCGATACTCAGAAGGCAGGAGAATTTATGTGCGAGGCCAGCTTGGTCAACACAGAAAGTTCCAGGGCAGCTAGGGTTATCGAGTATGACCTTGTCTTAAAAACCGAATTGCTTGGTAAACCGATGTGGTGGAAACTACCCACTTTTAGTTTTCTTCAGATTGTCTGCCACTGGGGCCGTCCTTTTTGGCAAAAAAAAAAAAAAAATTGTGGGCTTTTCTTTGGAACAAGGAAGGGAAGATCAGTCTGAGCCTCTGACTCCTTCCCAAGCTCTTGGCCCTGAAGTGCAGTCACTTCCTGGAGAGTCCTGTGATTAAGTGTCGCAATCCAGTGCTGACAGGAGGGTGGAGGAGCAGTCTCAGTCCTCACAGCACAGCCTCTGGCCACTTGGGTCCAGCCGCAGGCAGGTCTGACCCACTGCTCTCTCTGCTCAGTTTCCCCGGTCGGAGTCTGCCGGAAAGATGTCAGGCCTTCACACCGTGTTCCAGTACATCGAGGAAAACCAGGACCGCTATGTCAAGGTGAGGGTCTGCTTCTTCCAGAAGAACAAAACCTGCTTTACCCTTGTCAGATCTGGGGGATTTTCAAGACGCTGATACGAGTTATGCCATTTTGATCAACATTAAAGTTCCATGTTTCTTCATCTCTTGATGGTGAAAGTTATACTCTTGTCATTGGAAAGAGTTCAATAACTTCTTTATTTTTCTCTAATCTCATCTATGATTTCTTGTGATACTCAGATTAAAAAAACAGTTTCATTAGAGTGTGTTCTGAGTGATTCTATGATATATTTTAATCTGTTGCTCAGTTTTTATCTGATGGATTAATGACGTTAATTTACTTTTGGAAGAACCATTTTAGACAAAACGTTTTTACTTTTCACTCTAAAACTTACCCCTTAGAAAACTTGGGGAGAGAGTACACTAACTTGGATGGCAACATTGTAGCACATTTTCTGCATGTTGCCATTTTTTTTTTTTTTTTTTTTACTATAGATACAAACTTATTTATGGAATTGTGTGGTTTATAATCATGCTTGGCTAAAAATGCACGTTCTGGCATGTTTTCCTTTCTGCTTATTCTGAGGGTAGAGACGGTACAGTTTTGTTGTTTGATCTAGGTCTGCTCCGCTCATAAAGCGAAGTAGTAGCTATCAGCAAAGGTCCGTTGGTGAGCCCATCCTGCCTGCCCTAAAAAAGCAGCATTTCAGAGCCCTTCCCGCTTGCTCTCTACGAACAGAAACTTGCAGACTGGGTGGCCATCCAGAGCGTGTCCGCCTGGCCGGAGAAGCGAGGAGAGATCCGAAGGATGATGGAGGTGGCCGCCACTGACGTGCAGAGGCTGGGGGGCTCCGTGGAGCTGGTGGACATTGGGAAGCAGAAGGTACGAGCTGGTGGGCATTGGGAGGCAGAAGGTATGAGCTGGTGAACATTGGGAAGCAGAAGGTCTGAGCCCACAGAAGTGGAAGCAGATAGTTCTCCTGGGGGGTGGGAGAGGCTGCAAGGCCTGGGTGACCTTCACTGAAGATGGTCCACCCTCCTTCAAAGCAAGCATGTACTGGCTTTGTGTGCATCCCAGTGGTTGTTTCGCTTGGGGTGAGTTAAAGGATTAGCGATTAGTCAGCACACTCTATTCCAGGAAGGTGAGCTAGAGGCCAGTGACTTAAGAGTAAGTGAAAAGACTGTCATCTTAAGAAGAACTGAGGCCATTTTCCAGAAACCAAAGCTTTCACTAGTGTGCGTTACACATTATCTGATTCACCTTATAAGTAACAGCTTCCTGCACCGGTCCTCTGTGTGTGTCAGCGCTTTCGGTTTAGTATTTTGTGGTGGTACCCCTGAGTGTGGGAGCTACTGGCTCTCTGATTCTTGTGCCTTTTTGTGGGCCCTTTTCCTTCTGTTGGTTTGCCTTGTCCAACTTCAATGTGATAGGTGCTGCTGTGTCTTTTTATATTTTGTTATTTTTGTTTTCTCTTGAAAGCTTGTTCTTTCTAATGAGACACAGAAAGGGGAAGCTAGGAGGAGTAGGGAGAAGGGAAACTGTAATCAGGAAATATTGTAGGAGGGGAAAAAAAGTCCATTTTCAGTAAAAGAGAAAAATATACTTAAAACAAAAACATAAAAATAACAAAGTTTCTCTTGCCCGCCAGCACTTTTTATAATGATCTGTGGGTGGAGAGGGCAAGCTAGGAAAAACTTGTCTGCTTTCCAGTTTTTGTTAGTAGTTTTGGTTTCTGTTTGAGACAGAATCTAACTATGTAGCCCTGGCAGGCCAGACCTACTCTGTAGACCAGACCGGCCTGGAACTCACAGAGCTCCCGCTGCCTTTACCTGCCAGGTGCTGGGATTTAAGTCATGCGCACCATACCCAGCTGCCCTCTGACTTAAATTAATAATTTGACTTTATGATATATTTTTCTGCTACTTTAGTTTCACATGATTTTTTTAGGCTCATGTTGTTGTTTTGGTTTGGTTTTAGACAGGGTCTTCCTCCTTGTAACCCAACTTGGCCCAAAACCCATGACAATCTTCAGTTTCCTAAGTGCCAGGATTTCAGCTCTAAGCCACCACACCTGACTCCATTCTATGTGTTTTCAAATCTTTTTTGCTTGTTTTTTTTTTGTTGTTGTTGTTTTTGTTTTTTTTTTTTTTTTTTTTTTTTTTGACACAGGGCTGTCCTGGAACTCAATCTGTAGACCAGGGCTGGCCTTGAACTCAAAGAGATCCACCTGCCTCTGCCTCCCAAGAGCTGCTGGGATTAAAGTCGGGGCAACCGCCACAGGGCTGTGTTTTCACATCTTACAAGTCTCTTATGTTGCAAAATGTGGCAAGACTTGATTTATCTGGGTCTTTTGTCTGATGACTTCAGTGTGCAGTTGAATGCACAGTTCTGGGATTTGGGGTGGGCCGTTCAGATCACCCTGCATACTTCAGCTGAGAGGTGGACTTGCCATTGGGAGCTTAGTGCCTTAATGGCAAAAGCAGAGTTCAAATCCAGCCTTCCTGCTCCTGGGCCAGCATTTTTCTTGAGGTTTTCTTCAGATGACAATTTTAACAGTTAAGATATAATAGCAGCTTCCCAGCAAATATCCCCCTCTGTTAGGGGAATAAACTAAGTTTCTTCATATTGTTTTCTGTAACATTTTGTTTAGTCTTTTTAAAATTTGTATTATTATGTGTTTCTTAAGCAAGGTTTTACTCTGTAGTCTGGGCTCCCAAATGCCAGGGTTGTTCCCTTTTGCTTTTTCAGCTCTCGGCCTCTGCCATTCTTCCCATTGTGTCAAAACAAACAAGAAATCACTAGGTGGGATAAACCATTTTTAAGAGTTGTTTCCTTAAGATAAATGCACCTGTTATGTTACCACTGGAGTACTTTAAAAAGGCCCTCTGTGAAAAGACACAGTGGCTGCTAGGTGTTCCACTGTTAGAGAAACCCAGCAGGGGAAAAAAACAGAAGCCAAGACTACTTCACATGAGGTAACAACCACATTCATGAAGGAATTGAGAGATTTCCCTGGTCAGGCCAGATTCGGGAGAAGCCATGTGTTCTGTGTGCCCAGAAGTTTAAGGCAGGATTCTCTTCCCCTGGTGGCTACAGCCAACCTCATGAGATCTGATGTGCAAGCCAAGCCCTCATGACGCAGGCTAGGAGCTGCCAGGGTCAAGAAGTACCTGGGTGTTTTATTAGCAGAGTTTACTTAGAAAATAAGTTATGTGTTCTTAAGAATTCCTACCACCTGCTGTGTGTGGCAGAGCGTGCCTTCAATCCCAGTACTCTAGAGACAGGAACAGGGATCTCAGGCCAGACAGGGAGACCTGTCTCAAAAAACAACAAACAAATCCCGACCACCCACCTAGTGCTCTAACATGCTTGCAGGCTTGTAGTTGTTTTAGCCATTATTTCAGAAATGAGTTAACTGGTATCTCAGCCCCAGGCTGCATAATGTTTCATTATGAATATTGATGGTTTGAATAAAAGCAGCCTTAAGCAGTTCATCAAACTAGCTGTAGATGTGGTTTAGTTAATGCTCACTGGATTTCAGGAAAGGGATTCAGGAGATCATTGGATTTTGAGACCGTGGATCCTTGTTGACTGTTAAATGATGTTGGGCTGAAGGTTGGGAGCTGAGATTTTTCTCAGCCAGCCCTCACCTATGTTGTCCTTGCCTTGTCATTTTTAGTTGCTGCCCATTTTACCTCCTAATAGTAAATTATTAGTCTAGCTTCATTACCAGGATAATGGTGGGCACTGGGCTGTGACGGGATGGTCTGGCTTGAGGGCTTCTGGCTATAACTGCACGGTCCGCTTCCTTTGTGCCTTACGTTTTCAGAAGGCGTTTTCCTAGCAGCTCTTTGAAGTGGTTTCAAGTACATGAGCATTGTGCACAATGTCCATGCTGGAACAAGTGTGTGTGTGCGAGGGCTGATGTCGTGCCCTGCCAACTGCCTGAGGCACTCTGCTGTGATCACAGTTTTCCTGATAAGCTGCAGGAGCCAGCAGAGGAGGCACATGGGCTGCAGGGCAGGATGCAGCCTGCCAGGGCCACCGTTAGGGCCACAAGTGGTGGCCATCACCCAAGATGATTTGTGTGTCCCTGAATTCTCCTCTAGACTCGGGAAATTCTTCAGGGGATGTCCCGGACAGCTGGCAAGGCCTTCGGAGGAAAGCCAAGGAAAAGCATCCACTGCTACCATTTTACTTACCAGACACTATGTGAATTCACTTTCCTTCTTTCTTTCTTTCTTTTTTTTTTTTTTTTTT
>REGO01000177.1:63773-75446 GCA_010120015.1 Rhombomys opimus
TGTGGTTTAGTTAATGCTCACTGGATTTCAGGAAAGGGATTCAGGAGATCATTGGATTTTGAGACCGTGGATCCTTGTTGACTGTTAAATGATGTGATCTTAAGCTCCACAGCAGAGGTTGATGGATAAGAACACATAAGACCATCCTAGCTGGGTTTAATGACAGCTGTCAGACACTGCCAGTCTATTGACCAGACTGTCCTCTATTGCTTCTCCTACTCAGCTCCCGGACGGCTCGGAGATACCCCTTCCTCCCATTCTGCTGGGCAAACTGGGCAGCGATCCGCAGAAGAAAACTGTGTGTATTTATGGGCACCTGGATGTGCAGCCTGCGGCCCTAGAGGACGGCTGGGATAGCGAGCCCTTCACCTTGGTGGAGCGGGAAGGTGAGGGTACCCAGTGCATGCCCCCCAAAGCTCCAATACTGGAGCAGGCACTCAGTGCCCATTTTCAGCACTAGAGGAAATGTTTCAGACAGGCTACATTTGGAAAATCACTAATATTCTCCTGGATTTTTCTCTTTTTGGTACACTTTTTTTTTTTTAACAGGATCTAGTGATTAGTGTCTGGAAGTGTCTCACTTGTGCCTCAGTTGTTAAAAGCTCAGAAGAGTTTTCCTTTTCTCATGACGAGTCCATGGTGGGAGCTTAGCAGGGTTTCCTGTGATCCCACTGCCTTTTCTAGAGCACCCACCCTGCTCTGAGGCTGCACAGTCCCTGAAGCCAGCCTCTCCTCACTCCAGCTTGGGAAACGCTCAGCTTCCATTCCCAGATGCCACTGCTTCCATCAGGGGAGTCCTGGGAGGTAGCACGTTCTAACTTTGAGCCTTGCCCCACAGGGTTCTAGGCCCCTAACTGCGTGTGGAGCTGGTCTTCACGTGTGTCCTGACTCCGTGTGGACTGTTGCCTGGCTGTGAAATGTGAACAGTTATTTTTATTTAACACGGCCTTTGTGACCCCTCATCCCATAGGCGCCCCTCTCGGCACGTAACTGGGGTGGCCGTTGCTGTTGACTGCAGGGCACGTGGATCCCCGAGTCTCAGATGCACATGTATGTCTTTATGGTAGTTCAAGCTGCCCGCACAGGAGCCCTCCTTTTTCTTCTTGGACCCTCTCTCACACATCCGTGAGTGGCACCACCAAAGCCAGTCGCCCTGCCCCTGCCAGGTGCTGTCCCTGCTCTTCCCAGCCCTGCTGTGCCATGCTGCCAACACCCTGGCCCTGATCCCAGATGCCCGACCATGCTAATTTGAGCTTAGTGCCCCCAGAAGATTCAGATTAGGTATCAAAATTGGGATGGGAGTGCAGTGTGTGCTGCTTCCGTGATGTCGCCATGAGCTTCCCGAGACCAGGCTTCCATGAGGTGGCTGTTAGTGTGAAGGTGCCTAGGTCTTAAAGGGACAGTGGTCTGACCCTTTAAGGGGACAGGTAAGGGTTTTCTGAAGTTAGATGGTGAATCTTGGCCCTGCTTCTCTGTGAGTCCCTGTCCTCACCGTTGCTATGAGAGGGGAGAAAACAGGAGGCACTGACGTGGCTGCTTCTTGGGCTGCAAGAATTCTGACTGGATTTTAGCGTAGGGTTGGATGGAGACTCAGGCCGTGAGAGTGGAAAAAGCCCATTGCTCAGGACAGCTGTGTGGCTGTGCTAGGCCTCATCAGATGTTCACTTGTGAAAGGTCTTTTCATTTGTTGTGTCTAACTGCATCTCCTGACTGCTGTTCCAGGCAAGCTGTACGGGCGAGGCTCCACGGACGACAAGGGGCCAGTGGCCGGGTGGATGAATGCCCTGGAGGCCTATCAGAAGACTGGCCAGGTACAACCCCCGTCAGATTCTCTCCACTGCTCAGGTCGCGTGAGTAGTGGTGTAAAGATCACTAGAGGGGGAAAGCTGGCCCCCACCTTGGTCAGCATAGGTGACTGAGCTCAAAGATGACAGCCATTCCCAGCCCTAGAAATCATTAAACACTTGGTTGTCTTCAGATGCTCAAAGGTCACGCTATCACTACTCTGCAAGATTTTTGCCAACACTTAGAAAGTGGCCTTTGTTTCTCTCCTTTCCAGGCTTAGATCAAACCCAGCTCCTCACACATGCTGGGAACTTGCTGTACCACTGAGCCGTATCTCCGTCCCCACGTCTGAATTTTATTTTCTTTTACTGTGGATGTTTCAGGGCTTTTTTTGTCATTTATTTGGGGTTTTTTGGTTTGGGGTTTTTGGTGGTGGTGGTAGTGGTTGGTCGGCTGGTTGACTTTGAGGTAGGGCCTTCCACTGTATCCCTGGCTGGCCTGTAACTCACAGGGTCCGCCTGCCTCTGCCTCCCTAGTGCTGAGATTTTAGCTGTGTGCCACTGCACCCAGCTCCCAAATGGGACGCTCAGGTGTGTTTGTTTGGCACAGAGTCATGTTATATATCTCAGGTTGGCCTTGAACTACTGACAATCCTCCTGCCTCAACATACAAGTGCTGGGATTACAGGCAGGTGCCACCAACCCTGGCTAATGTGAATTTTCAACCTGTAACTGTAACCATGAGTGTGGTCCCTTGCCCGAATGTAACAGACTGTGATATTGCAAATTCTTTTTTCCATGTGGTTTTTATTTTCCTAAAAAAAAAAAAAAAAAGTTAGATTATTTTGAGTTGTTTTCTTCTCAAAGTTGGTAAAATATAGAAAAGGGGGGTGGTATTTCTAGAATCCTAACTCTTGAGTATCTGCTAGTACTGTTTTCTACCCAGGCTTTTAATTACCTTTAAGCAGATTGTGATCATGGTATCTGGACAGGCTTTGCATATGGGTTTAATTTTACAGCCCAATAAAATAGGGATGAGTATTTTTGTCATGTGGAGCATTAGATCTGGAAAGGGGCTTAGACTCTTTGTCTGGGGATCATTTGCACAGGAGAGAGCGGTTTTGTTGTTTGTTTGAATACACTTGGCCTGTCCGACAGCTGACTAAGAGCTGGGCACAGAAACTGGGAAGCCTCACACTGTGTTGGAAGGCCATGGGGGTGCACGAGACAGAGCCCCAAGAACCTCACTTGTAGCTGTTCCGTATATGGAGGTCCCAGGGAAAGTTTTACCTGGGACAGAAGAGGGGTGCAGGAGGGAGAAGGTGTTCAGTGATCCTTGCCAGGCAGCTGTGAGCTGGCAGAAGTCTTTGGACCCCGCGGTTCTGCCCTGTAGCTGTTTGGCCTATAGCTGGTTGCTTGCTTGTGTGCAGCCCCCTTTTCTTTGGAGCTAGAAGAACTCGTGCAGCAGAATCCAGAGAACTGAACGCAGATTCCAGTGCTGTGTTGAGATTCGCTTCAAGCACCTTGGACAGTTGGCTTGCGTGCGCAGAGGATGCTGGCCGAGTGCAAGTCCCTCCCAGTGCAGGGCAGGTCTCGCTTAGCAACAGGGAAGGCTTGGAGCTTGCTCAGCAAAAACTTCTCTCCTCATTCCTCTATTGTTCTTCCATTTGTGTGTGTGTGTTATATGTGTGTATGTGTGTTGCAAGTGTTACATGTGTGAGGGTGCATTTGCACAGGGGTGTGCGTGAATGCAGAGGTCTGAGGTCGAGTTGCAGACAGCTGTGAGCAGCCACGTTTGTGCTGGGAATGGAACCCTGGAAGCGCAGTGCTCCCCAGGGCCAGGCCTGACTGCCCTTCCCCGGCCTCATGGCTTCCCCTTCACTCACGGCTCACTCTGAGTGCAGAGATCCCTCGGCATGGCTGGTGGGGGGCTTTCCCTTCTGACCCCGGGCTCCCACAAGCCAGTGGGAGAAGAGCTTGCATTTGAAACTGAATCTTGAAGGTCTCCTGTGTGTCGCTTCTGTGAGAAAAGGGAGGAAATGGACTTCTCCCCGTCTCCCATCCCAGGAGATTCCTGTCAACCTGCGCTTCTGTCTGGAAGGCATGGAGGAATCTGGCTCCGAAGGGCTGGATGACCTAATTTTTGCCCAGAAAGACAAGTTCTTCAAAGATGTGGACTATGTCTGCATTTCAGACAACTACTGGCTGGGGAAGAACAAGCCTTGCATCACGTACGGCCTCAGAGGCATCTGTTACTTCTTCATCGAGGTAGGCGCCCACAACGGCACCTTGCTTCTCTCTGACGCCTAAGCCTCTTTGTTCTTCATACCCTGGCATAGGCAAATGCCAAGAACTTAATTACATGAAGGAGGAGCGCAGGACTTCCCAGGGCCCCTTCTTGGGTTCCATAATCCATCCTAATACCCAGGCAGGGATTTCTGAGGTCAGAGGTCAGATCTCATAGCAGTTTCAAATTAAGGCAGTATTATCTTAATAACATTGATATTGTAGTAGAGCAGATGAGATGGCAGCAGATGCTAGTCCTTTTGAGACGGCTTGGACAGAAAAGCTCTTGAGAACCCTTCCTCTAAAAGTTAAAATGTTCACATGTTGGCAGGTAAGTTCTAACCCATGGCTGAGGCATCAGAAGAGTGACCCTCTACCAGATGAGCAAGGAGTGCGGGCAGGTCTGCTACTCACTGCTGGAGATGGCTCTAAGCACATGGTGGTTACCTGTGTGGCCTGGGCATAAGACTAGTCAGTACTCAAATGGGTCAGAACCAGATCCTTGGGGCTCACAGGGTCATGCCCCATGTTTGGGGTTGTCCTCTGAGTAAACTTGTGCAGGGTCTCTGTGAAATGACAAGATTCTGCCCTTCATTTAAAAAGGGCTGTCAGTGTCAGAGAGGCTGTTTTCTGTCAGAGAGCCAGCAGTCCCTGTGCACCTGTGGCCAGCATTCCCTGTCAACACAGAGTCTGCTGTTGTCTAACAGACTCCTGATTAGGAAATGTCTTGCCTTGCTGCTTGAGGAAGCAGGGTTATTCTGGAAAACTGTGTGTCTTAAAAGTGTTCTTTGTTCAATGCAATGTCGCATAATTAAAATAAGCTCCCACTAAGCTACCAATGAAGTGACCTTTGTTTCTGCCCAGGTGGAGTGCAGTGACAAAGACCTCCATTCTGGCGTGTACGGTGGCTCAGTGCACGAGGCCATGACAGATCTCATCTCGTTGATGGGTGAGCGTAGGGTCGGCACTCTCTGGGTTAGCGCTCTGTCATCAGGGAGGTGGGCAGGGTACCTGTTCTAAGCTCTGTGTGCAAAGCGTGTGTCGGCATCTTCGTGAGCACACTCAGCCGTGTTTCTATTGAAGTTCCCTTCCTTGGGCGTTGTTTTAGTTAAAGGGCCCTACGGCTGACACCTGCCTCTGCGGGCTTCCTGTCCTCCCTGCATCCTCGCCATCTAGAGAACTGCCCTCCCTCCCATATCCAGTGGGAGGGCCCCAGGTCCCGCTTAGCATGTCCCTGGGAACCCTGCGTGCCTTCTTCTTCTGGGCATAGTATTTTACGGCTCTCAGAGGACATCTTCGATCTGTTCCAACTGGCCATAGCTAGGTCCCCCTGCTTGGTCAGCTCCTGGGAAGCAAGGGCCACAGCTCCCTTCCAGCATCCTGCTAGCATAAAGCTAGGTGGGGTTATTGTCTCCATCTTGTTCTGTGACTTCCTTTCTCCACCCCACACCCCAGGATGAAGGCTCCCACAGGTGGAGTGACACTGATCTGTAGAGAGCACTGTGTCCCACCGTAGGGCCCTTCTTGTCTCTTGTGGAATGGACATTGTAAAGGAATGCTGGCTAGTGTGGGCTTTTAGGTTCATGCCTTGGTATACAGCTGGGGGATAACTTGTGCATTCCACCCGCCCCTCTGAGAAGCTGAGTAGTGGGGCTGCTTACCTGACGCAGCGGCATAAGCACCGGTCCTGCTGCTGTCACGCAGCCGCCATGTGTGCTGTGGTGCCTGAGTTGCTGAGTCGGGACAGCTCAGAGTGCCTGTGTGCTCCCCAGCTAAGCATCTCTCCTCTGCTACGCCCCTCAGGCTGCCTGATAGACAAGAAGGGGAAAATCCTCATCCCTGGCATCTACGACGCCGTGGCTCCTGTGACGGATGAGGAGTGTGAGCTCTATGACCACATTGACTTCGATATGGAAGAGTTCGCCAAGGATGTGGGGGCCAAGACCCTTCTGCACAGCTGCAAGGTACTGCTTGACGCGCGCGCGCGCGCACACACACACACACACACACACACACACACACACACACTGTGCAGGCCACCTGGGCTCCTGTGGCGGGCATGCCCACCATGCAAAGACATCCAGGGTCAGAGGCTTATCCTTAGAGAGCCTCGCTCAAGAGTTTTCAAAAGCAGGGTATGGCCGAGCTGAGAGATGTTAGGCTCCTCAGGTGTCAGGATCAACTTCTGAGCAGTGAGAGCTGAAGAGGCACAGAGGGAGTAGCCGCCTCTCCTGCCACTGGAGCTGTTTGCTTGGTGTATGCCTGTGGGCCACCTTGCTCCCACCAGGCCCAGGTATTAAGCTGAGTGTAGAGGCAGAAGCCATTTGCTGTTATCTTGGTTTATGTCCAGACTCAGGAGTGTGGTTATCAGTTCATCACCTCTTGTAGCCAAACTAGCAGCATCCTGCATCAGCCTCTTCTAGACCCAGGGACAGAACATGAGAGGGCCAGGCCTGGCTGGGCTCCTGAGTCTCTCGCCTTTCTCAGAGGCAAAGGGATAAATAACTATAAACTGTTGTGCCATCAGGCAGGTGGGCACAAGGGCTCGCAGAGGAGCAGAGACATCTTAGGCTGCTGGGGACTGGAAGCCCACACTATGACACCCCAGCATCACCCACTATCACTTCTTGGGGCTGTTAAGGCTCACAGCCCTCTGGAGTGTGTGACAGTTGTCCCTATACATTGTGTGGGCTCTGAACAGCCCTCCTGGGTAGGGGTCCCCGTGTCCTGTGGGAGGGGGCCTGTGTCCTCACCCAGGCCTCCTGGGGGGGGGGCGGGTATCCAGTGTCCTGTGGGTGGGGCCTGTGTCCTCACCCAGGCCTCCTGGGGGGGCGGGTATCCAGTGTCCTGTGGGCGGGGCCCGTGTCCTCACCCAGGCCTCCTGGGTAGGGGTCCCCGTGTCCTGTGGGTGGGGCCCATGTTCTCACCTAGGCCTCCTGGGGGGGTGGGTATCCAGTGTCCTGTGGGCGGGGCCTGTGTCCTCACCCAGGCCTCCTAAATAGGCGCCTGTGTCCTCTGCTCTTCTGCAGAAGGACATCCTGATGCACCGTTGGCGGTACCCCTCCCTCTCGCTCCATGGAATTGAAGGGGCCTTCTCCGGTTCTGGGGCCAAGACTGTGATCCCCAGGAAAGTGGTCGGCAAGTTCTCCATCAGGCTGGTGCCAAACATGATACCCGAAGTTGTTAGCGAGCAGGTATTTGGGGTGCAAGGCATGAGTTGGGGCAAGAAGTACGGGGCGGCAGCTGAGAGCCACTGTGACGCTGAGCTTACGCAGTAAGAACTTTGACCCAGGCAGAAGCCTCCTCCTGACTCTAGCCCCTCAGCATTTGCTGTAGCAAGCAGTGTAGAAGCTTGTCAGACAAAAAGGCCATCTGAGCAAGAATCACACACTTCAGACTGAGACATAGGAAACTATGACCTCTGACCGCACCCCAAAGGTGTGAAGCAAATTCTCATGTGTGCCCACATGTTAGCTGAAAGTCCCAAAGGGTGCTCTGTCCTGGAGCTGAGGGGCAGAAATGGGGGTAGCTGCAGGTGTTTGAGGCTCACGGAACATGCTTGTGCCTTGATGACCAGAGACCCTTCATAAAGAGATAGAGCCAGAGGCTTCTGGGAGAGCACCCTGAGGTGTCTTCTCAGAGGACAGCGGGCTTTTATCTTGAGGCCAGGTCTTCACTGCTCAGTTAAACCCACCTACAAGTTAAACACCCAGGACTGTGTTCCCGTGGTGACTCTGAATCCAGTCAGCCTGCCAGGAAGAATTAGCCAAGTGTCAGCCTCGGCATTTCAGGACACAAACACCCTGTCTGTTGTGTTTGTCAAGGGTGAACGGGTTGAATTGAACACGTTGGCTTTCCCCTGCCATCGCTTGCTTTGCTCCTCTCCGTGGCGGCAGCGGGTATGCCCATCAGTACTCAGCTGGAAGGGAAGCCCAGCACAGACCCGTCCTAGACCCTGAGAGGCTGTGTAAACCACTGTGCCCAGTGTGCTGTCGCAGTGGCTAGACATGTGTGATTCCTCCCACTGACCAAATGCCAGGTATAACACACCGTGTATCTCTTCTGCTCATGGCGTAGGTGTCAAGCTACTTGTCAAAGAAGTTTGCTGAACTTCACAGCCCCAACAAGTTCAAGGTGTACATGGGCCATGGTGGGAAGCCCTGGGTATCCGACTTCAACCATCCTCATTACCAGGCTGGGAGAAGAGCTCTGAAAACAGGTTGGCCACCCTTTGGAGGTGGACGCCAGGCCCCTGAGTCTGAGGACGCATGTGTACATATGACAGTGTCTGTGGTGCTGTGAGCAGGGCTGAAGTGTGGGGTGGATCACGGCCTCCTAAGAGTAGACTCCTAAGCCCAGGGTCTCGACTGTCGCTGAGTAACAGCTCTCTGGCATCCAGGGCTGAAAATTGTTTCTCTTTGTTTTCTTTCCCCCAGTGTTTGGTGTTGAACCTGACCTGACCAGGGAGGGTGGCAGTATTCCTGTGACCTTGACCTTTCAGGAGGCCACAGGCAAAAATGTCATGCTGTTACCCGTGGGGTCAGCAGATGACGGTGCCCACTCCCAGAATGAAAAGCTCAACAGGTGAGACTGGAGCCTGAGGTTGGGCACATCCTCTAGCCATTGGGGGAAGGGTGCATCTATGATCACCCTCCTTTGTTCCTTAGGGGCTGGCTAGTAAGAACTGGTGCAAGGCAGTTTGAAAACGGGCTTCACCCAGTGTTCTTGTTCATCACACGCTTGTAGCACTCCATAAAAAGCCTTACACTTCTTCTTGAAAAGTCACCCTAATGTCACTAACTGCTTAAGCCCCCTTTGCCTCTGACAGGCAGATATTTTGGGGTTCCTCTGACCTGCAGGATGGAGAGAGCCTCTGATCTAGTGAGGAGGGACCCTCACTAGGGGTCCCTCACCAGGCAAGCAGGCCGCAGGTAGTGTGGAGGCTACAGCCCTGTAGCTACCGAGGAAATGAGGAAGTAGAGACCCAGGACGAGGAGTCCTGGAGAAAGGCACCTGGTTACTGGGCTGTAGGTCAAAGAGCTGATCTTCAGAAACAATGGCCATTCACTCCCAGGGTTCCGGTGAGACTGAGCCCTAGAGCAAGCCAGGACGGTTATCCTAATGAGGAATGGCGGAGGAGGTGTCACACCGAGCCTGGGTGAATTATTCCAGCAGGCTGAATCATAAAGCCAGGCCAGCCTGTAGGCGGTAAAAAGGAGGAATCAGGGTCCCCGTGGACACCGACTCCTCCACAGCGGCTGATAGCTGCAGTCGTTTGCTTGTTTGTCTCTGTCAGGCTCAACTACATAGAAGGAACCAAGATGCTGGCTGCATATCTGCACGAGGTGTCGCAGCTGAAGAACTGAGGAGTCTCACTCTCTGTGGAATGCCGCGCCTGCCAGAATCATCTGCCCTCTGCCCTCTCTTTCTTCCAGCTTTTGGGAAAGTGGAACTTCCTTTTTTCTCTCTCTTTCTCAGGTCACAGGCAGACTTGCAAAAATGGAGACAGTGCCTCCAGCCATCACCAGGTTTCAGTTGTGTCAGGCAGTTGGAAATGTTCAGTTCTAAGGCTTATTGGGGATGACTGATGGCTCCGACTGGGGGAGGGGACTCTCAGATGTGGCCAGTGTGACTTTGTCTCCAGGAAGTAGTCAGAGTCCAGAAGCTCCAAGTCTGTGAGAGGCGCTGCCAATCATGGACTTCAGTGAACAGGAAGGTTGCTCCCTACTCTCTGTTCCCGGTGAGGCTCAGGGAATATTCAGGAAGGAAATGAAAACATTCAGGAGCTCTCTGTGCTGTGACAGCGCCACGGTGACCCCCTCACTGTGCCTCTATCCCTTCCTACCACTCTAGCTGACCATCACTGGGTCCCCTCCTGTTGCAGTCTCTCAGAATCTGTCTCAACAGTCCTGGTGGAAGCAGCAGTCTGCTCGCAGCCACCCTGCTAATAAAGGTGGCCGGAGCTCTGGAGAAACTGCTGTACTGACTTTCTTGGGGAACGCACATGCGATTGTTCACTGGTGGTGACTTGCTTTGTGTTGGGTGGTGACGTATGTGTTGGGCACTGTCTGGGTACCTATCACCTCACCGTGAAAGATGGCAGGTAGCGCTCATAACGTAAGACTCCTGCCCACCCTTCTGCCTCCACATCAAATTCTTAAAGGGGCAGTTCCAGGTCTCTGGTGGCAAAGACAAGCTAGGAGCAGCTTGTCGTAGAAGAAAATGGCAGAGATGTAGAACCTGAGAGCACCCAACTGCCAGGGAATAGCTGAAAGGGAACATGATGATAGAGAATCCGGAAGCTGAGGCAGAAGAATTGCCACGAGTTCAGTGCCAGCCTGCGGCATGGTGTGAAACCCGGTCTCAAAGTAGTAAGCAAACAAAAAAATCACTTCTGAGTTATGGCCTGCAGAATAAGTGACCACCCACCATCTCTACTAATTCAACTAAGTGGTGAGCAGGGCAAGGATTCTCGTGAAGAATTCCCACTCAATAATGCAGAAGTAAAGGGGGGGGGGGCCACTAGAAGAATTTTAATTCAGGACATGGCTGCCCTGGCAAAAGATCGCATCCAAAGACCTAGGTCTGTATGACTAGAATACAAACGCCTTTAATCCAGGAACAGAGGCAAGCAGATCTGGGCTCAAGGCCAGCTCGCTATAGAGCAAGTTTTAGGTAAATAAAAGCTTGGGTTCAGGCTTGGTGGTAGACACCTTTAATCCTAGCACTTAGGAGACAGAGGCATGAAGATCTCTGAATTCTAGTCAGTGCAATATTCAGGCACTTCTGTTGAGTCAGTGAGCGGCAGTGCAGTGGAGTTGAGTTCATGGCTGTTCAGTTTGTAGAATTCAGAGGCAGTTTTACAGAGAGAGAACAGGCTAGTCACAGGTAAAAACAAAATGAACCAGAGAATGAGGAGCCAGAAGATTAGAACATATTGCCAAAGTTAGTATGAGGCCAAGCAAGGCAATTTACTCAGAAGCTGAGAGAAGCCAATTTGAAGCAGTCAGCTTGGAGAGGAGTTTGAGCCAAAACAGCTGAGTTTGAACCAGCCAGCCAGAGTTCAGAAAGAACTAGAAGGGTGAATTTATTCAGCACTAAGTCTCAGAGGCTGAAACATTCTAAGTCTAGATAAGACTGTATAGAAGCTAGACGCTTCCAGAACTAGGCCTAGGTTAGCAGACAGCAGTAAGCCTCTGAGATGACAATTGAACCAGGTGAATGAAAGTTACTTTAACCTTCAGTTTGTTTATGTGGTGGATTACATTGATGGATTTCCGTATATTGAACCATCCCTGCATGCCTGGGATGAAGCCTGCTTGGTCATGGTGGATGATATCTTTTATGTGTTCTTGAATTAGGTTTATGAGTATTTTTGCATCAATGTTCATAAGACAGATGGGTCTGAAGTTCTCTTTTTTTTGTTGGGTCTTTGTGTGGTTTAGGTATCAAGGTGACTTGGCTTCATAGAATGAGTTTGGGTTTGGTAATGTTCCTTCTGTTTCTATTTTGTGGAATAGTTTAAAGAGAATTGGAGTTAGCTCTTCTTTGAAGGTCTGGTATAATTCTGCGCTGAAACCATCTGGCCCTGGGCTTTTTTTTT